>VDFB02267577.1:0-19531 GCA_007258455.2 Sequoia sempervirens | reverse complement strand
TATGATAGGTTGCATGGATATGCTTCATAAGAGTTCAAACTCTTTTGGTTTGTGTGTGTTGCTTGCATTAAATTTTTACCTAATGAAATTATCAATAATAACTATCATGGACCTTTATATATTATTGGATTGATCAATGCATTGCTTTGTAATGGAATTATGATTGATTTAATTGTTCTTTCAACATTGTTACTGAAGAACACCCTTACACCACATTTTCACATCATGAATCATTTCTTGTATTCATGTGGCCTTAAAACGTTACAATGGAATGTATATCAAGACTCTAGGTAGCATCATCCTACCTATAGAGATTGGGTTGAGGGTTGTTGAGATCATTGCATATGTGTTGTGAGTCTATGACTACTCTCACTTCTTGGGAGGCCTTGGATAGATGAATTCCAAGCTATTTCACCACTTTTGAAGATATGTGTTAAGTTGGATCACGAATATTGTCTTATACTAGGCAATGCTTGAATCGATGTGTACTAATGTTAATTGTACTATAGGAAACTTTATTATAAAACAGAGAGATGCACCTATGATCATGAGATAGAATGACTATAGAATATAATAATTGTGTGTTGTGAAAATATCACTTTCACAAAGACAACCCTAACTCTAAACATTGTAAATGTCCTAAGCTTTTATTAACCAAAATCTTGATCATATTCCATCAAAAAGACCCAAAAAAAATCTTTGTTCTCAACAGCACAATTGTGACCATCTTTTGTCATAAAACCAGTTCACCAATAATAGTGATCGTAACATGTGTAATTTTGTTGGAATATATGCTTCAACTTATCTATAGACATGTCATCAAATAATGCTTAGGTGTCAAATATGTTTTACTATGTTTATTTCATTGTCCTTAGTCTACAGTTTGTTGTCAAACAACTATAGTTAGATGTCAAATTGTTAGCATAATTATAAGAAAGTTGACAAGCAATGGTTTACTATTTTTAAAGATTTCTTTGCCATTTTTAATCATGATTTGACTTGGAAAAAAGCTATTTTGGGTTTTTGGATGCAAAAGGATGTGATTGTTGATTCTATTCAGCATGTTGTTTTGAAAAATATATGAAAAATAGATGTGCTTTAATATTTTCCAATAACTATTATCAAGAAGTTGGTATTCTAAGGCTTTACTCTGACATATGTCTTCAGGTGGTTGTTCTTTTTTTTAGGTCCAAGTTATATGCAAGAAGAATGAGAGGGCCAAACAATAGTTACACTAGATTAAAAATTAGATTATGAAGTTTCAGCTGGACAATAAAGTTGATCACTGTAAAAATGTTATACAACTCTTGTGATTGTGTCTATTTGTTGTTGTACAACTTATATAAATTATTTTTTATGGCCAATATATTGTACAACTATTGTTTAATACATTGTTCACTCTTGTATGTTTGTTTTTGGTTGTTGGACAACCTTTGTATTTGTTTAGTTTGATTGGATTTTTGGCTCGCCATGTCCTCCAACTACTTCTAGTAGCTCTATTCTTGTAAATTCTTTTGCTTCGTTCAAAAAAAAAATTATTGTATCTATAAATATCTAATTTTATCAATGAATAAAAAATTGAGTGTGAGGTCTTTAGTAGTTCTCTCTTTTGTTCTACAAATTACAATTTGGTATCAGAGCCTTGTATATTTCTTTGTCTATGTTGCTTTGCACATCAATTATGGGGATCAAAAATATGTTTCTCACAAATAATTATTGAAAGGCTTTGTGTATGTTGATAAGTCCATAGATGTTGGCCCCTCCATAGATTTTATAAGGGATGAGGTTGTAGTAGCCATTGCATAGATTGATTAGAGAATGTTGTACCAACTTGTGTGAGAGTGTAGGTTTGCTATTGTTGCTATGGTGAAGTTTGCTATTGTTGAGCTGTAAGAACTGAGAGAATGTCAATCATTGTTGAAGAACCCTTAGATGCTAATGATGATGAATTCATTGAAGATGATGCAGTTGTTCTATTTTGAAGAGGCCAACACTTTGAAGATAGGGAGGTTGGATGCAATAGAGAATAGTTAGATGCTCAATAGTCTGAGGTGCTTGTGGATCAAATAAACTATACCTCATTGGTTTATGAGATACACATTTGAGGATTGGTGTCCAATAGTTCAAAAGGAGATTCAAAATCTGAAAGTTCAGCATCATACATTTATGAGGGTGATGAAACACTTCATGTGCAAATGGTGTCCAATGATGTTGGGAACTTGGATAATAGCTAGGTGACTATACTTGTAATTGGGAGCAACTTGAAGTCTCATTGATCCATGAACTATTTTCAAAGAACAACTTCTACATATTGTATTTTCTATTGTTTTATGTTTAGTATTGTAGTGTTAAGAGGGGATGTTGGAATATACGCTCCAACTTATCTGTAGACGTGTCATCAAATAATGCTTAAGTCTCAAATATGTTTTTTTATGTTCGGTTCATTGTCCTTAGTCTACAATTTATTTTCCTTAGTCTATAGTTTGCTATCAAACAACTACAATTAATTGTCAAACCATTAGCATAATTATAAAAAAAGTTGAATAATTCAATATATATCTAATTTTATAAATGAATAAAAAATTGAGTGTGAGGTCTTCAACTGTTCTTTGTTTTGTTCTACAATTCTAATTAGTTTGTCATGTTATAATCAAATTTTGAGAATTATTTTTGGTTTATGATTATATTGGCAGGAGTGGGAACTACAATTTTCATTAGGAAACTATGGAAACTTGCAATGTATATTTGCATATTGATTTTATTTCTTACATTGGGTAAAATAAAATTATTTAGATTTATTTATATATGTTTATTGTGTTTTAAAAAAAATAATAGATACTAACAAGTATTTGTCTTCAAATGAGTTAAAGGAGCCCTATAATGGCTATTTCATAAGATGTAATATTATGAAGGTTTTCAAAATGGCATACCAAGCTAAGTGGGCTTCATCTTGGGATCAAGCATACTCGAGTTGGAATACTACTAGAATAGATTACCTCCCAAGAAGTTCCATTGCTTCACTATTGTGTCACCTAGATACAATGAACGATGAGTGAACTATTCGTACTCGTGAAAAATGGATTCATTTAAGCCACCACTGATAAAATATGAATCAATAAATTTAATTCAAAATACTAGGTAGTTGTATCTTTATAAAATATCATAATCAATAAATACTACTGATTTTTTTTGTCCTTGATTATTTATTGGAATCATTTCTCGTTCAGCTAGAGTGTCGTGGAACTTGGAACAGGAGGTATGAATATGTGTGACAGATTGCAGAATCAATAAATTTAATTTAAAAACTGGGAGGTTGTATCTTCATAAAATATCATAATCAATACTACTGAATGTTTTTTTGTCCTTGAAAGTTTAGAGGGATCATTTCTCATTCAGCAAGAGTGTCATGGGACTTGGAAAAGGAGGTATGAATATGTTTGACAGAATGGAGAATCAATAAATTTAATTCAAAAATCTAGGTAGTTGCTTCTTCATAAAATATCATAATCAATAAATACTACTGTTTAGAGAGGTCATTTCTCGTTTAGCTGGAGTGTCATGAGATTTGGAACAGGAGTATGAATATGTTTGACAGATTGCAGAATCAATAAATTTAATTCAAAAAACTAGATAATCGTATTTTCATAAATATCATAATTAATAAATACTACTGATTTTTGTTTGTCCTTGACTGTTTAGAGGGATCATTTCTGGTTCAGCTGAGGTGTCTATGGAACTTAAAACAGGAAGTACAATATGTTTGACAGAATGCAAAATCAATAAATTTAACTCATAGATAGTCAATAAATACTACTGTTTAGAGGGATCATATTTCATTCAGGACTTGAAACAGGAAGTATGAATATGTTTGACAGAATTCAGCGTATGGACATATGACAGGACATGGAGATATTGTGTCGTCTTACTTCATTTTGTGAGGGGGGATTGATAATTTGTCCTTGTCGACTTTGTACCCTTTCATATTCTTTAAGATCTTTATGTCTTGTGAATTGCGCTGTCAGATTTTGTCTTTGGCTTGCCTTGAATTGTTACGGATTTTGTCGTGTCTACTGTGGAGGTGAAAAAATATCGCTCGTTATTTTCATGTGGGATCATTTCACGTGTTCTCCAAATCCTAAGTTGGAATTATGATCTTGAAAGGTTCTGAACCTTCGTGCATGATAGCTCTCAAAAGTTTCGAATTTAATTTGTTTTGGTCCCTAAACTTTTGGTAGGAAATGGCCATACCATGGTGACGAGGGGGTCTGGGAAGGAAAGGACATCCTTCCTCTGCATGCATTGAATAGAATTAAATTGGGAAGTCCCCGAGCTCTGGGGGATTTATTTTGGAAAGGAAGAGGGGAGTAGATATTTTTGGGTTCATCATGCAATTTGTGGATTCTGAAGGTTTGCAGCTCTGAAAGTGATGGGGGAATCCAGCCAAATATTGCATATTGGGCATTGAAATCTGCAGAAAGGACGGTTTGGAAGAGGAAGGAAAACAATGGAAGAAATGTGGTTCGAAAAACCAGTTCAAATAAAGTGGGAAGTTTAGAGAATTAGGTGATTATATGTTGAATTTTATTTTTTAATTCCTTATGGAGGGTTTTATATCAAATCCAGACTGGCTTTGTAACCTCCAATACCGCCATCTAATCAGGTGGCCGAACCTCAATCGACTAAGAGTCAAGGACTGAGAGGTATCCATGTTGATTTTTGTAGCTCAAAAGGTGGGATGTGGATTTGTTTTAAAGCAACTTGAGTTGGATATGTTTTAAATCACTTTAAAGCCACTCGAGTTAGATATGCTTTAAAACAATTTGAGTTGGATTTTAGCAACAACAGGATTTTTATTCTTTAATAGAATGTTTTCGAGTTGTGAGAATAAGATAAATCTAAGAGTGATTTTATGTGTAATTAAAGCCAAAGAAAGCAAGGAAAGATTCTTTCCTTGCACGCTAAGTAAAGTAGCTAGGCTCTATAAATATAAGATTGTAGTAGCAAACTCATATTGTATTTTTGAAAGAAAAGTTTGATGTTAGGTTGAATAAAAGATCCAACATTTGTAGGTTTTTCCCCGCATTGGGGTTTCCTGGGTAAATTTGTGTTATTTTCTTTTTGTGATTGGCTTATTGTTATTTTTTCTTCCATTGTTATTAGTTGTTAATTAACCCAGTTGTGTTAATTGTTATAAATCAAATTTATTTCTGTGAATTTATTATGCAATTAATATGTTGTTGGGTTATAGAAATTAACAATCCATTCTGCCAAATTCACCGAGGGCATGATCCCGACCTCATCCCTTATTTCTCTTTTGAAATTGATCATCATTGGATATAAACATTTTGATTTGATGAATAACTTTTTCTTACCCATTAAAGACTAAGTGAGCATAATTTTCCTCAAAGTGCAACCCTTTCTGCCTACCTTTCTTCCTCCTCAGAGTTTATGAATCCAATGTGTAGCCCTGAGCTTTTAGTAGTGACTTTTATGAGAAACCTTGAGGGTGGTAGAATGTGAAGTTTGGGGTTACCTCGTGTGCTTATGGGTGGTGGTTTTCTTGTATGTTTATATGTTTTGTTGTGTTTCTACAGGGGTCTTACCAGAATATGAGGTTCAACATGCCTCAATGGACTCGTGACTTTTTCCCTGGGAAAAGACATGGCTGTAATGATTCATGGTGAGAGGTACACAGTAAAAGTGTGAAATGTGGATAGTTGTGTTTGGTTCCTCCATGTTCCCGTGTTTGTCTTTTCCTACTTTTGGGCAGGCATTTTCACACCTCCCGAGAAGGGGGCTGGGTTTGTGTTCCACAATAGTGGTTCGCTATCGCACCGCCACCTTAACTGACTCTTCAAAGGCTTGTTGGAAGATAATTGTAGAGCTGATTCAGTATCTTGGCAATGGGGTTTGTGTTACAGAATATGATGCAATTTGAATATCCATTTCTTAGGGTTTCTTTGTAAAGTGTTGTAATTCGTATTCTTTATCCTATCATTGTTATGAAGATTTCAAATGGGATGACAGTTTGACCTACTGTTTCTTTTTGGTTGTGAAGCATCTGTAGTTTTAATGTTTGGTATCACTAATATTTGTACCCTTCTGTCAGCTGGTCTTTGAGGCAAGTTTAGTTTATGAAATCTTATGAGGTCATTATTATTGTTTATTCGATTAGGCTGTAGTTTCATGGAGGAGGTGTTAGGAATTTTTGTAAACAATTTGTAGGCAGGGGTTTCATAAATTTTTTAATAAGGTAATATAATAAGGAATGTTAAATCTACAATTATATTGAAGAAATCTAAAGATTATTGACAAGAATTTAAAAAATTAGAGATGAACCACATGTGACAGCAAAATTTTAAGAAGCAGTTGAAGGAAACTTTCAGTCCCACCCTAAACATGCCTGCATAAATTTAAAATTTAAAATATAGAGATTCCTATTTTATTACACAAATCCTATTTTATCGTGTAGAATAATTATTTTCTTCTTATATAACTCCTATTCCATCAAAATAACTCCCATAACAGATCCATAAAACCCCTTATTATAATTATACTTTGAAGCTACTGCATATTGCAGTAAGGTTTGATTACATCTTGGTTGTTTTCGAAAGACATATGATTCATGGTATTATAACCTAAGGAAAACTGTTAGTAAATAATGAAAAGATGGGTCTGTAGAGGGCTGTATGGATAATAGTCTAGTCATCAAAATCTCTTTCTTTTGATATAGAAATGTGATTGACGATAAGATATGTGCAGGTTTCCTTTTGATATAGAAATGCTCTATCTTGCTATAGTTACTTTCTAACTGTTCTACAGAAGATCTCTGATCACATATTTAAACCGTACAGGTTCATTCACTTTGTTAGAGATAAACCATGATGAAGTCTTGGAACACTGGAGTCATCTTTATGGATTTTGGATCTACCAACTAAAACCTTCTTAGAGGACCGTACATTATGTGTAACTTGTACTGATCGTGTAATGTATAAGTTCCCTTCCTGTATAAGTGTGGTTGTTCTTTTCAGGGAAGGTTAGGAGGAAAGTCTCTCTCAGGAGTGTGGTTGTTCTTTGAGATGGTCTTATTTTAAATTAGCATTCACGATCTCTTCTGTTCAAAAGTTAAATATACTTGAGTCTATACCTAGCTATCCTCTCATCCATACACTCTACTCTTCAGTTGTGACAGTCCTAATCCCTAATGGACTAAGTATTGAATGATCCAATACTAGTGATGGTGTGATTGGTGGTTAAGGCCAAGGCAATGCAAAGTGTATATTTTCATCTTGACTGTACCATGGGGATAGGATCACTAGACTGTTAAAGTCTTCAAATGATGTTAAGTTGTGTGAAAGTTATAAATTCTAAGTAGTATTAATATCATTGATCTACGTGGTAATACGCCAGTGAAATTGTTCTAGATAATATAAAGGGTGTGTGGTAAACAGTTCCCTCTTGGCATCATTTAGTATGTTTAAGAACCATTTCATGATTTTCTCAAATTAATTACACTATAACTAAATTCCTTGTGTTTCATACCATCTTTTGATATAACTTATGTTAAGGAAATTGCTAGAGAATGATTATCATAATTATGTGTGCATTGTCTATTTATATATAGACTGTATAGTGGGTTAGCATCTACCATGGACTGTTCAATTGATTTTCTTATTTTGGAAAAGTACACTGGTAGAACTCTATTAGAGGATTGCATAATATCAATTGGGACTATTGTCTATTGGAAATAATATGTCTCTAGACTATTTGGAGTTATGAAGCATTATGTGAACCTTTAATCAGGGTTCTTCCTTATGTGTAAAAGTGAACTATAAGTCCATAGAGGACTCACTTTCCATTTGAATAGTGATTGTTGTTTAAACATTTGCATTTTTTTGTTTGTCGTGTGGGAATTGAGTTGTATGTTTACAAATTATGTTTACTAATGTTAATTATAAATTTAAATGGTTGTATTGTGCTTAAAATATAGTTTGTCAAATTTTCAAGCTGATTAGGATCTTAGAATTTTATTTTTCAAAGGAAGTCATCTTATCGAAATTTAAACCTTAACCTAATTCTAAAGAACTTATCTTATTCTTGTCACTTATGTAATCTAAATCATACCCTTACTTCAAACAATAAACCTTTGGGAAAATATCAAACAATTGAAGCAATGGGATGTGTTCTAAATGAATGTATTGGGTTGGAAAAACATGAGAAATCTTTTAATATTAGAGATAATATAATTAAGTGATAATTGATACACAAATTGGGGATTGTCATGATTATCAAGTGATATGACTTAAACATGAATATTGCAAATAGACAAGGTGTTGTTTTTGGAAAGTAACACTTGGCTATATTATGGCTTGGATTTATCAAGTAATAATACTTGGCAATTGCTTGAATCTTATTTGATCAAGTAATGCTCAATAGGTGTTCCAATTTGGAGGTAGTGTGTTCATAATTCAACTTATGAGCTTAAGGATATATCAAGTTTCACATGTTTGGTTAGTTTTGTTTGAGTCCATTCATAAACATAGGCTTTCAAGGAGATAATAGAGTCAATCTATTATTTTGGATGCATATAGGTATCTTTGGAGTTCATTGAAGATGATTTTGTCTTGCAAGAATTAGTATATGCTTTGATCTTAATTTTCATCCTTTCAAAAAAAATGAAGGTTTGATTTTGAGGACATTGCACCCTCTTGTTTTGAGAGCACTTACTAATCAACCTCAAAATGGTCTAGACCTGATCCTTTCCAAGATTTTGTGACCTATTGCAACCAATCAGGGTGTTGGGTTGTGGAATTGCACAAGTCCATTAGTTAGGAATCAAACAAATGAGTTGATTCCTCTCTTGAAGGAGGTTAAAAAATTCCCAAAGGTCTTTGGGGTTTTGATTTTTAGTTTTGCAAGATAATTCAAGGGAGATGAAATGTTGTATAATGAAGGGCTTCATAAGAATTCTCTACAAGTTTTGAAAGTTTCAAGTAGAAGCCTAGTTTGATGGGTAGTTTCTTGATTACAATGCATATAAAGATGAACAAATAATTATAATGCATATGCTAAATCAAATAAACATAACACATATATGAACTATTTGTTACAAACAAAATTATGATTTATTTTCATTGTTGATAAAAAAATAGAAGAGTAAGTTTTAGAGAGATAAAGCCTAATCAATCCCAAGGATGAGCATTGTGTTGCAAGATGAACAAACCATTAGTTGGCCAAGCTTTTTCCCAAGTTGTGGGTGCACAACTCGAATAAATAGTGGTGCTATATTCAAAGGAACATTCAATTGCAATAGATAAAAACCATCAAACACTATTTACATCATAAGAAGAGGGTTTGAACACCATGAATTGGTAATTTTTCAAAAAAAATGCTTTGTTTTCATGTAAAATGCAAGTCTTTTACAGCAAAAAGTGTAAGAATGCCCTCAAGATAGTAGGGGTCCATTAAAATGCTAGCCTAAGTTACTAGAAAAGAAGTTTGTTTTATTTTTCCTCTATGCTTAATGATTCCATTCATGTGTTTTCATTTAGTTTAGTATGTTCCAATCTTAGATGTAGTCAATGAATTTGGTTGTAATGGACATAGTGGTTGCATAATGGCTAGATGTTTAGGCATCCAAATCATCCATTTTCTTCAATGCCTATGAAATGTGCTTAGATCCATGTTGAAGTGAGCTCTATATGTATGTATGGAGGTATGAATGGTTTCGAAGATCATATGAAACTCCACAAGGGCCATTAATGGCAATTTGACAAGTTCCATGGAGTAGGTGAAGCCTAACATCAAAGTTGTGGATGTTTGCATTGGAGTTGGAGAGGGAAGTTGGACTTTGAAGCGCTTGAAATTTTACAAGACTAAGTGTGTGGGAATGTGGAAGCCAAAAGGAGGTGAGGAGTTGGACCGTGTGTCAAAATCCATGAAGAATCTACAAGTCTAAATGGAAAGCCACCAAAGGAAGAGTAGAGATGCAAAAATGTGGAAGTAGAAAAATGAAGAAGAGAAAAAATTTTGGAGTTTCCCAACTCCTTGCAAAGTTTGAAATTTTGCAAGCATAAGTAACTTGCAAAATTCAATGAACCATGTGTTAGTCTTTTATTTTTTGAATTAATTATTGAATTTTTCATGTCTAAATCCTAAGCTAGCGCAAATCGTGAGGTGCATGCACAATCCTAAAGAGTGAATGTGAAAGATGGAAGGACATGAGTAAATATGAGGAAGTCATTGAACGAATGTTGTGTTTGAACTTTCGCAAAGGAAAGTTTTATGGAGATGTAGAGCACTAGAAGAGGAAGTTTGGACATCCATACGAAGTTATGTATTTCTACAAAAGGAAAGAAAGACATAGGGCTATGTGAAGTATAGGGAAACAAGTCAAAAAATTGCCTATCCATGAAAGTTTTGGATATTTGCAGAAGTATAATACAGTGCATTTAACTTAGGATTTTTTAAATTTGCACATGAAAAAAGATAAGAAAGAAGGTGAAAAACACCAATGGGAACCACAAAAGATAGATCTTAGATTGGATACTAGTAGGGTCCCATAGAAGGCAAACATAGAGATGATAGAACCAATAATGGCCTAGAGGTCCTCAAACTAGGACACACATATATACACAATTAAGGGGAAAGACATATGCATGCACACTTGTTTAGCTTAGCAAAGGTCTCAAGTTCCATCTTCTTCCTTAGCTCATTCTTCTTCCCTTCATCATTCTTTATCCCATTTCCATTTCTCTTCATAACCACACCTCTACTACTTGTGAGGAGCCCACCTCAAGATATATGGATTGATGATACTTTTGTGCCTCATCTTGAGATTTTGACCATTATTTTTGCCTACCCACCTCTTCCATTTTCC
This sequence comes from Sequoia sempervirens, assembly GCA_007258455.2. NCBI lineage: Eukaryota > Viridiplantae > Streptophyta > Pinopsida > Cupressales > Cupressaceae > Sequoia > Sequoia sempervirens. Next base: position 8,652 of record VDFB02267577.1, on the reverse strand, counting down.
CCTACTTTGATGACTAAGCTCAATTTGTTCCTTCCACCTCACTTCATTTTAAGCCACCACCATTCCATACTATGTTTCATGTAATTTATGATATCCCCCTTGACCTTCACTTTTACCTCAAAGGACATTGTTGACAATATACTTTTTGAAGATGACCTATTGGCTAATGAGCCTCCACCTAGTGGGGCTTAGTTGCTTGTCAGCTTTTTTCTAACCCTATTTTGTACATATAGCTTATCTTTTTGTGCTTATTGTACATTATTTATGTGATGAGCTATTACACCATTCTCTATTGGGGTGGATGAGTGGGCAACATGTGTTATGTTTTCTAAATCTTATCTATATGATGAGCTATTATGACATGCACTATTGGGGTGCAAGTGTTTGATGCTATGTTGTGATGTGCTTTATCCCATTTCTTTGATTATTTTCCTCTTTATGTCCTATTTATACTTCTTCCTATCATTTTATCTGTACTGCTTTGCATGTCCCCATGTCTTTTTAAAAATGTACAAAGAAAAGCATAAATAAATTCCTATCATTTTATCTATATATTTATGCTTTTCTCTTTACACTTTTTAAAAACATGGGGACATGCAAAGCACTAGGGACTTACCATTCTTTTTCATGTTGAATTGAGTTGTTCTCCTTCCATTTCCTTGTTATTTCTCCACAAGTGTTTGTGATGGACCCCATAGGATTATAATATCCTCTCTTTCTTTATTATTTTATGCGTCCTTTTCTTCTTTGTTATTTTTCTTTATTTTCCTATTTTATTTGATCTTAACCTCCCTTTTTCTTGATGTACAAAGTTTATCCTTGTGTATAATTATCATTTCTTCCTTGGTATATTTATCTAGTGTACTTTTTTATCTTGCCTTCATGTACATAATTTTGTATTTTGTTGTTACTCGTTTTCCCTCACTTTTTCCTTCTTTAGTGCATCTAGAGCTATGACTTAGAATGATTGATTTCATTAAAGATGTCATTTGAATATGCACCAAAAATGACATAGAGTTTGTCCAAACCCTCCTACATATACTTGTATTGTTTCACACCTAGATATTTACATTTTCCGTTATATATATTACATGTGTAGTTACTAATATTTTCTCCTCCTTACCTATGTACACTCTTACTTTTCATGGCATGCTCATTGCTTTTTCCATGTTGACCTAGGATCTTTGATCCCTTCACACTTTCACAAATACATAGCCATCACATGACATGATACACTACTTTATGTTAGGTATGTTTTTCATGATCAAGGTCATGCATTATCTTCTTTGATATTCTTATTGATATATAAATTGCTTAGTGACACTTGGAACTTCATAGGTGGATCACTTGTTTTCTTATCTAGTGTAGAGAGTTTATGTCCATACTTGTTAGACCTAATATTTTATAATAATTCCTTGCATTTCATTGGTTGCGTGGGGTTATACTATAGGGTATAGCATCCAAAAATAAAATAAAAGAACAAAAATAATACAAGCCTAAGAGATTACTTCAAAGTTAAATCACTGAAACAACTCAAAGGAAAATATAAAGCTAAAAATAAAAATCAAAGCATATCAAGCAACTCAAAGCAAGTATGGTCAAGCATGCGAAACAAAGCAAAGCAAAGTGCAATGCAAGAAAAATCACTCTACTAGACTTGAGATGTCCTAATTATTCTTCTCCCTTTCTATTAGGTTTGTATACTTGGTCCTTTTAAGCTAAACTCTTGAGCTAGGATTCCTTTATTTCCCTTTATTCTACCACTCATAGCTTGACTTGATTGTATTCATATTTTAGCATGTAGATTCATCTCTTCATCTCTTGATTCCCTTATACAATTGTCTATATCTTTTTGTTTATTCAAGTCCTTGGTACACATTGACAATTCCCTTCATATTATTCATGCAAGATCTTAGCACGCTACCACTTCATTACATATTATTACATCATATTATCTTGCATAAGCTAATTGTTATTATAATTCCTTATAGTCCTTGTCTTCTCTATACTTCCACTTGACAACACATGATGTATAAAGAAGTAGGAACTAAGATTATATTATGTATGAAGAAGTGGAAACTAAGCTAATTCTTAGGTTGTCTTGGTGTATAACTTTAGGATGATACATTAGAACTCATTGACTTGTGTTATTACTCTTCTCTGCACTATAAGTTTCTTCTTGTTTTCACTTGTTTTCTTCTTTCCTTTTCTTTCCACTTTATCTTCCTTTTTTCTTCTCTCCCATATTCTTCACTTATTGTTTCTTTCACACCTTTATCTTGAACTCTTGATTTTACACCCATTTTACCTACTTGATCATTTTTCCTTTTTTTCTTTATATTATCCATTTCCAATCCCTTTGACTATATTTCCTTCTCCTTTAATATTTGTGCATTATATTTCATTTCATATGTTGTGCTCGATGAAGGACATGATGAGCCTTATATTTATTTGTTATTATATATACTATTAGGGTTGACTTTGTCCACATTTTTTGATGCGGTGTCCATTGTATTTTCTTCTCATAAATCAATTTATCACTACATTATTTTTCTTTGTCTTCTTTCTTGTTCTTATATTTTATTTGGTATTATTTATACTTGTATGTGATTTATTAATTGTCACTCATGGGGGTATGTTTTTGTCTTTTCACTTGGGGGATTTTATATCACCTTTTCCATCCCCTAATTGTTTCATTTTCTTGATTCTCATCATCTTTTTTTATTGGAAAATTTTCACTTAGGGAGCATTACTTCCTTACCACTCCCCCTTTTTTATAATATATCCTCTTGGGAGCATAACGGAAATATCTCTTGCTTGTCTATCTCATGTTTTCTTTCATTTTCCTAGTCCCTATTTTTGTTTGCTACCTTTCCACTGCGGGCATGAACTTGGTCCTCTCCCTATTTTATCACTTTCCTTTAATCCTTTCATCATATCCTTGGGACATTTATTGTCCTTTTCCCCATTAATATATCCTTAAATTTATTACCTCTTTTTGTTTGTACCCTTGTTGATCATTTTAAGGGAGAGCATATATCCTATATCATTCACTTTTTCTCTTGATTATTTTATCTTAACAATGACAATAATGATCAATTAATCCTATTAACTTGAACTTGGCTTGATCCCTTTATTAAATTGGGTGGTTACTAGAAATAATTATTGACAAAATCACTTCTATTCATTCAAGATCTTTTTCATTTTTGGCTTAGAATGGTCTTGTTTGAGGGGGGGATGCTAATATCCATGGTTGGCAATTGCTAATATCTAAGGGTGACTCATGTCATTTTACCAACTTTCTATTTTTAACTTGTTGATTATCATCAACACTTTTACCTTTTAACTTGGCCTAGGCTTATTCATTGGTGGATACCTTACATCCCTCATTTCCATGACTATTGTCTCCTACCCAGTTGCCTTTATCCATTATCCTTGTTTCATGTTTCTTATTTTTGGCCAAAGTGTTTTCCTTACATCCACCACAAGTCTTAGCCATGTTGTCCTTAATTATTTTCTAGAACAAATTTTCATAGATTCCTCTCCCAAAATAGAGCAGTTAAGTTTGCATGTTTCTTTTAGTAGTTTTCATGGATAATTTAAATGACAAAATACATGTTTTCTAAACTATGCTTAGATAGTTTAGTTTTGCATTACATAAGCATGGTGTTTCTTCATTGACATTTGTCATGTTTACATTTCCTCTATATGTTAACCTACTTTTGTCCTATAGCATACAATGACTACTTTCTATGGATGCTTTACAAGAATATGTGTGTGCAAGAATTTTTGAAGTTGAAGATTGATACCTCTTCAATGACAATTATATCCTTTATATTTAATAGATATTCTCTACTATACGCTTTCGTGAGCTTCTTTTCTCCCAGCTTTATTAGCATACTAACTTGGATGTTAAATGAAACAATAGAATTTGCATACTTTACAATTTCATTGTTATGATTTGTGCATACTATAGTCCCTACCCTATTTGCATATGTTTTGAACCATCTCCCATCGCCTAAGCCAATCACATCACTTCTCATGATCATCTAGCCCTTTGATTCTCGAATTATTATTTTCCCTCAATTATTAATTATTTTTCAATATTGATTGCTTTTCACCTTCTCCATGTTCCTCTCACCCTTAAATTTTTCTCTTTATCCCTTCCATGAGATTATTAAATTATTTTATTAAAATCATTTAATGTCAACCATACCTCCAAAAATTTGACCAAATGTGATAGGATTTGTTATTTTTCATATGGTACCTATTTTGAGATGATATAACAAGTCAAGTTGGCCACCCATGTTGAGTAGGTAAAACTAGGAGTGATTGTTGCATTATTGACTTAACTATTTTTGGAAGGTGATGACATAGGAGCTTTTTGTGTTTTGGGTTTTCTTTATTTTTTATGTTTTTGATTGAAATTTTGGCTTGGTTAGTGAATGGGGACCCATGTTGTGTTGTAAGAATTTTAAACATTGAAAATAAAACAAAACCTTCAAATTGGGAGAATCGATATGGCACACAACCAATGGAGCAGTTGCGCCTCAATGGAATGTGGTTGGGTGAAATGCCATGATTAACGAATGAGCATAATTTATTTTTAACTTGCATCAAAGTATCCACATGGCGGAAGGCATATTATATATATGCATTTGAAAATCAAACAATAGGGGGAACCACAGCTAGAAGAGCATGAGGGAGAGTAAAAAAGGTTACCATTTTTGAATAGTTATGAAAAAAAATAGATTTCCATGTGCTAGTGTGGGCATGGGAAATTGAAGAAAAGGAGTTTTTTCGGAATTAAAAAAAAAAGAAAAAAAGGAGAGAAAAGAGGCATTGATAGTTATCATATTTCAATTTTAAAAACAAACTTCTTCTCAACATGGTTGAATGGGGAATCTGTTAAGGGGGGTGTTGAGGGCAGGATGAGAGGACAATTTTTAGCCTAGAAAAGAGAAAGATAGCATTGCATAGATTGGTGGAAGGTGAGAGTAGTCAAAGGTTGGCACACAAAAATAGAGCAATGAGAAGGGAAGTGGAAGTTGGCAGTAGTTGGGGCGGCCTCCAAATATTGAAAATACTTTGCATTTGAGCTGGAAATCAAGTTTGTATTCCTTAATTTATATAGTTTTCTAGTATTGTTGCCCATCTAATTTGACATGGGAATTAGTCAATAAAGTGTTGAGCACTTATTTTCTATTTATTGTTGAGTGGAGGTCAATTATTAGAACTTTTTCTTTTTTACTTGCTTAATGCTTCAATTTTCTATCATGGTATTGGCACTAGCAATTTTGTAAATGGGTTATGTGATATTGTGGAGGTGTTGAAACTCTAGGTTACTATTACAAAAGAATTTATGTTGTTCATTAATTTTATTTTGGTGTTGTTTGAAGACTGATAGAACAAGTCCAAAGTAGTTTTGAGTTGGTCTTTATTTTCCTTTCATCAATTCTTTTTGGTATCAGAGCATTGGGAGTTTATGACTATGACATTGTGAATCGTCATTTTGGTATCAGAGCCTAAAAGATCTGGGAGAGTCCAAAAAGAACTAGAAGGAGAAGCTGGTTATGTGATTTTGCATAAGTATGTGGGTGGAAGTTTGACAAGTTAAAAAGAAGAACCTGGGTACCAAGAGACTGGGTAGAGGAAAAGGAGAGAAGCCCTAGGTGAGGTATCGAGAAGCCAAGCATAAAGATCAAAAGATCCAACAATATGCCATAAAAGAAAGCCTCAGGGAGAAAAGAAAAATGAAAATGAATGTGAAGTAGTAAAATTTAGAGTAGGATAAAGAAAAGGCAAAGTTGAGAAGAGATTTAGAGAAGTGTAAGTAGTGGCTTGAGGAAAGAAGCCAAGAATATGGTTGGTGTTGGCCATTGAAAAATAAGTTGAAGTGGCCTATGAAGATGATTGTTAAGAAAAGAAGAGGGTAGAATATGGATGCCTTGAAAAGAGAAGATGAAAGAGGTTTGGATAGCAGAGAGTTTCCAAGTGAGCAATGTGCACCAGAAGATGTGAAGAAATTTCTCCTTGAGAACACATGCAAGGTGAAAGGTAAGCAAGTTGATTTCGATGATTTAAATAATGATGTTTTTGAATTGTTGAATGAAATTGTTGAAGGGAAGAGTTTAGGAGAAGAACATGAAAAGGATGTAGAACCAAATAGTGAAAATGATATATGTGAAAGTTAGATGAAGTTTTGGAGGCTTGTAGATGAAAAAGACACAAGAAGGAGAAGATACAAAAAGAAAAACGAAAACAAACGAAAGTATATTGAAAAAATAAAAATGAACAAATATAAGTATGGAGTGGATCCAAAGAAGGAGTTGACCAAGAGAAATGGAAATCAAGAGTGGAAAGTGAAAGCAAGGTATGATGAAGGATTTAAGAAGGAAGAGCATAAAGAAGTTGCAGTTGAAAATGAAGAAGTAGTTGTTCCAGAGCAATGTTGGAAGAAGTGAATGAAAAAGAACAATGAGGAATAATTCTAATGATGACCTCATGTCCAAGGCAACATGCTTTCTTTTGTCTCCTAGAGACCATGATGTAGGAGCTTTTTGTGCTTTTCGTTTTCTTTATTTTGGATGTGTTTGATTAAAATTTTGGCTTGGTTGGTGAATGGGGGCTTGCGCTGTTGTTTTGGAGGCATTTTAAACATTGCAAATAAAACAAAACTTTCAAATTGGGAGCATTGATATGGCACACAACCAATGGAGTAGTTGCACCTCAATGGAATGTGGTCGGATGAAATGACATGATTAACAAATGAGCATAATTTCTTTTTCACTTGCATCAAAGTATCCATGTAAAGGAAGGAAATTATATATATGCATTTGAAAATAAAACCACAGAGGGAACCACAACCAAAAGAGCATGAGGGAGAGTAAAAATAGTTACCATTTGCAGTTATGAAAAAAGAAACAAATTTCTATGTGCTAGTGTTCAGGTGCAGGAAATTGAAGAAAAGGAGCTTTTTCAAGAAGAGGTATCAATAGAACTTTATCATATATTTCAATTTTAAAAATGAACTGTCTTCTCAACATGGCCGATTGGGGAATCTGTTAAGGGAGGCATTGAGGGTAGGATGAGAGGACAGTTTTTAGCGCAGAAAAGAAGAAGATAGCAGTGCATAGATTGGTGGAAAGTGAGAGTAGTCAAAGGTTGGTGCATGAAAATAGAGCAGTGACAAAGGACATGGAAGTTGGGAGTAGTTGAGGTGACCTACAAATATTGAAAATACTTTGTATTTGAACTGCAAATCAAGTTTGTATTACTTAATTTCCCTAGTTGTCTAGTATTGTTGCCCATATCATTTGGTGTGGGAATTAGTCAATAAAGTATTGACCATTGATTTTCTCTTTATTGCTTAGTGGAGGTCAATTGTTAGAACTTCATCTTGTTTACCTGCTTAATGCTTCAATTTTCTATTGTGGTATTAGCACTGGCAATTTTGTAAATGGGTTATGTGATATTGTGGAGGTGTTGAAACTCCAAGTTACCATTACAAAAGAATCTATGTTGTTCATTAATGTTATTTTGGTGATGTTTGAAGATTGATAGGACAAGTCTACAGAAGTTTTGAGTTGGTCTTTATTTGCCTTTCATCATTTTTTTTTGGTATCTAAGCATTGGGAGTTTGTGACTGTGAGATTCTGAGTCATCAAGTAACATAGAATCTTGGGTGGTGTTAGAAATTTTGTGCAAGTTCGGTGCCATTTTTTGGAGATTTTGTAAAATAATTTCTAAAACCATTTATAGTTTCCTAACTTTGCCATTGGTCTATAAATTGTTGGTGTAAATAGCGACTTTATCAAACTAGTTAGCTATTAACCTAAGTAGGAGAGTCCTATTCACATTGCTTAAGTCTGCACTTAGGGACTTCTATAGTTTTGTCTCACCTCATGTGGTTGAGACAAGTGTACTAACTTAGTGAGACACCTCTTGCATGGTCACTTGCCACTCACAGAACACTTGTCATGTGAGTTAACAAGTGTTTTATATTGAAGGGTTACTCAGCCATTGTGTTCAACTTGACTACCTTCACCGCCTTGCCTATATAAGCAAGGTCACATTGTACATTCAAATTAACTCTTGTATCAATCTCCTTGATAATATAAACTAAGTTTATTATGTGCAAGTGTTTTTGTGTAAGTTCCAGATTTTTGCTGTTATGATCTTGAAAATCACAACATGACATCAGAAAAATACATTCAAAACCCTTCCTAAAAGCTTGCATCTATCCTAATCAAGAGATCCTCATAAATCCATTGTTGGATTTGAACGTCGTTTCAATTGTTTTTGTGAGTGTTTTTACAGTGACATGTAATCTGTCAAAGTTTTGTTTGTTTCAAAGGGTCGATCTAAGTGTTTGGAGGCATTATTTTGTGAGTAGATTGTAATCAGGCATTTAGAGACACAAGAGAGGCCGACCTGATACGAGGAAGCCATGTTGATCCAGTTTGGACACAACAATGAGAGTGGGCCCACAATGAATAGATGGTATGAAGGCCGAGTGAGGAGGTGAGTGGGAGCTTTGTTTCTTCCATTCTTTCTATACACCACTTTTTTATGGCATACAGATGTTCTCAACATCGTCTTCCATCTGTTTTGGATCTTCCATGCCATTCCTTATTAACTACACACAATGAG
>VDFB02267576.1:0-43919 GCA_007258455.2 Sequoia sempervirens | reverse complement strand
AAGATGAAGATTAGGGATTGAGGATGCCCCCTCGAGAGGACATGTGGGTTCAAGAGAACATAGATGTGCTCTTGAAATGGATGAGACGATGAAATGGGAGATGAGGAAGAGGATGCAAAGGGATGGATATGAAAGGATGAAAAGGAAACAAGAGGTTGGGAAGCACAAATGGATGCAAGGACGAAGATGATGCTACCCCAGTCAAGCTACAAGTGAAAATGGGTGGATGATGGATGGAGTGTCGTCGATGAGAGAATGATATATCCTGAAACAACACGAGGATAGGGAAGGATACATTCTGATGAGTGTTGATGAAAGTGTTGTTGATGAGGGAAGGATACATCCCGATGATGAGGATGATTGGATCAAGGCTTGTAACAAGGCTGGGGATAGGACCAAGGATGCAATTAGATGATTCAAGCTAAATGGAATGGATGGGGATTGGATAGAGATGTGAGATGAGGATGAATGATGAATGGATGGGGGATGCATGCAAGACAATAGAATGGAAAATGAAATGCAATCCTAATGCAATTTTCCATCTATAGAGCACTGATTTTTTCTATAGCATAAGACACCAAGTGCCAAGGTATGTGGAACCAAGGCGGATTAGTGTCTAATGCATGAAAAAAAACACAACAAACAAGAAGGCTGTCCCAACACCCCAAAGTTGCCATGACTTTGGTCGGGCCAGGTATTGGAATAACCACAAGCACGTGAGGATGCCCCAGCGTAACACAAGACCACAAGGATCTTGGTGGGTACTATGTGAGACAACCAAGAAGACACAAACAAACAAAAGATCAATATATGCCCCTATGTGTACCAGTCAAAGCACACCATGATACGATGGATCAAGGCAGCCTTGAAAAGTGATGATAGGGAGCTCAAATGATAAACAAAAGCCAAAAGTATCAAAATATCGCAATCAATTTCAAATGTCCTTTTCCATAGGATCAAGGGGACGGATGGGATTGATGCAGTCTGTTAGGAAGGATGCATCATATTGAGACCGATGATGGATTCAAAACCGATTGGATTTTTTGATACTAGTGGATCTCATTTGTTAACAACCAGCTAGATAAGGGCATATCTTGATGACACGACACAATGGAGACAAGACATGAGACTGGTACACCCTAAAGACCCAGGGGCTCGGGGGATGATCAAAGATTAGCCTTGTCTACGTGAAAGTGCAGAGCCCTCGTAGTTCGATAAAAGGCTGACGACTGACCATGGATAAAAGCAGAAAGAGGAAGATGAGGACTGATGGTGGATGACAAGGACCAAAGGGAAAAAAGTAAAGACCGAGGATAGACGATAAAGGAGTGGATGGAAAAAGCCCTAGGGGCAGATCAAATGATTGACCTTTCCTATATGAAAGCGCAGGGGCAATGTAGTTCGACAAAAGACCATATTTAGAAATGTGGTCCTAAATGTTAAGTCCCTTATCTCTAGGCAAGGTTGATCATTTGATCCGCCCTCGGGGCTTTGTCCATCCACTCCTTTATCGTCTCTCGTCGGTCTTTCTGCTTTTTCTGTCTGCTCTTTTATCGTTTATCATCAATCTTCATTGTCCACTTTTCTCATTTTCTCCATCCTATATTTATCATCCATTGAAGTCCCCATCATGGTTTGTCGTCAGCCTTTTTTCTAGGCAAGGTCAATCATTTGATCCGCCCTCAGGGCTTTGTCCATCCTTTCCTTTATCGTCTATCATCGGTCTTTCTGCTTTGTCTGTCTACTCTTTTATTGTCTATCATCAATCTTCATTGTCCACTTTTCTCATTTTCTCCATCCTATCTTTATCATCCATAGAGGTCCCCATCTTGGTCTGTCATCAGCCTTTTGTCTAGGAAAGGTTGATCATTTGATCCACCCTCGAGGCTTTTTCCATTTGCTCCTTTATCATCTATCATTGTTCTTTCTGCTTTTTTCGTCTGCTCTTTTATCATCTATCATCGATCTTCATTGTCCAATTTTCTCATTTTATCCATCCTATCTTTATCATCCATCGAAGTCCCCATCATGGTCTGTCATCGGCCTTCTGTCTAGGCAAGGTCAATCATTTGATTTGCCCTCGGGGCTTTGTCCATCCTCTCCTTTATCATCTTTCATCGTTCTTTCTGCTTTGTCCATCTACTCTTTTATCATCTATCATCGATCTTCATTGTCCACTTTGCTCATTTTCTCCATCCTATCTTTATCATCCATCGAAGTCCCCATCATGGTCTGTCGTTATCCTTTTGTCTAGGCAAGGTCAATCATTTGATCTACCCTCGGGGCTTTGTCCATCCACTCCTTTATCATCTATCATCGATCTATTTGCTTTTTTCGTCTGTTCTTTTATCATCTATCATCGATCTTCATTGTCCACTTTGCTTATTTTCTCCATCCTATCTTTATCATCCATCGAAGTCCCCATCATGGTATGTCGTCAGCCTTTTGTCTAGGCAAGGTTGATCATTTGATCCGCCCTCGGGGCTTTGTCCATCAGCTCCTTTATCGTCAATCATCGGTCTTTCTGCTTTTTCCATCTGCTCTTTTATCATCTATCATCGATCTTCATTGTCAACTTTTCTCATTTTCTCCATCCTATCTTTATCATCCATTGAGGACACCATCATGGTTTGTCGTCAACCTTTTATCGAACTATGAGGGCTTTGCACTTTCACCTAGGAAAGGATAATCTTTGATCGTCCCCCGAGCCCCTAGGTTGCTAGGATGTGTCAGTCTCCTATCTTGTGTCATGTCTCTTGTGTCATGTCATCAAGTTATGCCCTTATCTAGCTGGTTCTTAACAAACGAGATCCACTTGTATCAACAAATCCAATCGGTTTTGAATATCCAACGTCATATCAATCTTTTCGCTTAGTATCCATCATCGGTCTCAAAAGGATGCATCCTTCCTAACATACCTCATCAATCCCATCTATCCCCTTGATCCTATGGAAAAGAACATTTGAAATTAATTGCGATCTTTTCATACTTTTGGCTTTTGTTTATCATTTGAGCTCCCTATCATCACTTGTCAAGGCCGCCATGATCCATCATATTATGGTGTGTTTTGATTGGTCAACATAGGGGCATATCTTGATGTTTTTATGTCTATTTTTTTCTTCTTGGTTGTCCCACAAAGTACCCACCAAGATCCTCGAGGACCTGTGTTACGTTGGGGCATCCTTTTGTGCTTGTGGTTATCTCAATACTTGGCCCGACCAAGGTCTTTGTGACTTTGGGGTGTTGGGAAAGCCTTATTGTCTGTTGTGTGTGTTTTATGCATTCGACACGAATCGGCCTTGGTTATTTATACCTTGGAATCTTGTGTCTTATGCTATAGCAAAAATAAGTGCTCCACAGATGGAAAATTTCATTAGGATTGCATCTCATTTTTTCATTCCATCATCTTGCATATATCCCCCATCCTCTTATCTATCACAATTCCCCCCATCCCTTCATCCTTCCTTACTCTCCCTCCTCTATCCATCTAATCTCTTATCATCATTTCTTCAATCTTCTTAGAATAATATAGATTGGTTATTATAAGCATCTTGTCCATCATCATTTTTATTCCTTTCATCTATCTCACATCCCAATCCAATCCTCCCCCATTCAATCTAGCACAAATCATCTAATCATATCCTTGGTCTTGTTCATAGTCTTGTTACAAGCCTTCATCCAATCATCCTCATCATCATCATCATCATCCAGATGTATTCTTCCATATCCCTTCAGTGTTGTTTTGAGATGTATCCTTCCCTCGTCAACAACACTTTCATCATCATCATCGGGAGGTATTTTTCCCTATCCTTTAGTGGTATTTTGTGATGTATCCTTCCCTCATCAATACCACTCTTTGGGATGTATCCTTCCCTATCCTCATGTTGTTTCGGGATCTTTCATTCCCTCATTGACAACACCCCATCCATCATCAACCCCTTTTGGCTTGTACCTTGACTGGGGCAACATCATATTTGTCCTCAAATCTATTTGTGCCGCATCCATCTCCTATCACTTATCCTCCTATCTTTTCCATCACTTTGCATCATCTTCTTCATCTCCCCTTGCATCATCTCATCCATTTCGAGAGCGCACCTATGTTCTATTGAACCCGCATGTCCTCTCGAGGGGGCATCCTCAATCCCTAACTTTCATCTTCACCCACATCATCTTCATTCACAGTCAATCCTTTAATGATTGGGGCATCTTTCCCAATCTAACCATCTTCTTCTAGGTTGTATGTTTTAATATTCTTTGAAATGATGCTACTTTGTAACACCATCTCAAAGAGGGGAAAAATGTAGACACCTAAATTTGGACACTTAATTTATCCAAATTTATCCCTTTTCATCTAAACATTCCCTTATCCGCATTAATTAAGTAATATCACTATTATTTAATTAATACCTCTAAATTTCTTCTAATCCCTAAGGTATTTAATTAATAAATAAATACCTTATCTATTTAATCCTCTTTTTCATCAAATGAATTAAATAAATTCACATGTCACATCCCTTTCTTAATCCTAATTATTCTCCTAATCTCATCATTCGGGATGTGCACATGCCTAATCCTTGATTAGGATGTGTCACATCCTCCAAATTTTGCAAGTTGGCCTCTAATCTCTCTTAGCCACCTAACCCTCCTCTAATCCTTCATTAACTAGCCTAATCAACATCTCAAGGAATTTTTAATTCCTTTTATCCTTCCAAGGAATATTAAATTACTTTTTCTCTTCCCCATGTGATTTTGACTTGTCACATCAAGTCATATGTGAACTCTTACATAATCTCCCACTTGCCTCTAATATTTCATTAATTTGTCTAATTAGGTATTTGCACAACCTTAATCACTTAATTAGGTCAACCTAATCTCCATGGAATGTGTCCTAAGTCAGCCCTATTAAAGGCTTTCTCCTTTCGGAGAAGGCACCTCTTTCCCTATGTGAATTTTTAACTCACATTAAATCCCCCAATGCATTTCAAAGAATTTTAAATTCTTTCTCTCATCCCCATGAGGATATTTGAGGAATTTTTAATTCCTCACATGTCCTCTCACCTACATGGGGACAATGACCTCCTTTATGAGGAGATCTTGTCCAAATCCCAAGGTACTATGTAGTACCTCCATGTCATGTACTCTCCTTCCACCTCATTTACACATCATCTTTTTCAAGCCACTTCACATGCCACATGTCAAGATGCGAGGGCTTGTAAGTTCTCAACTCACCATAGCCCTACATCTTGGCCATGTTGGTTTAATTTCAACCGTCCATTTCTCTAGAGAATTCAAAATTCTCTATAAATACCCCCTCTTTTCTCTCATTTTGAGAGGAGATCATTGTGCTAACCAAACTCTTACAAATTTTTCATTTGAGCCATACTTAGCCAAAATACTTGCATTTTGCATCCACTTTCACCCATTTTCTATCCATCTTATAATCCACACTTGCATCTTTTTCCATCCAAGGAGTATACACAACATCAAAGATCGAAGGGCCAACCAAAGGACAACTCAACAAGGTAAAATGTTGCATTTTGTTTTGTTAAGTTAATCATTTTCCCAATATCGAGGTATAGGGTGTTTATATTTGTTGTTTGCACTCTTTTGTTTGCTGCTCATTAATCAACACGTATTTTTGCCCACTCACAATCATTAATCCCCTTTTTAACATCATTTGCATCATTAACCCTATTCTCCTATATTAATTAAAGAATCTTGAATTATTTAATTAATTCACTATGTCATCATCTAATTTAACCTTATTCCTCCTAATTAATTAAAAAAATGCAAATTATTTAATTATGTCACTATCATACCTTATTCATCTAAATTAATTAAATAGTTATCTTTAATTATTTAATTAAGCTACTTTCCCTTATCTAAATTTGAATAATTAAAACAATTATTCAAAATCACTCAACATGGTCAACAAATGAATATCTTTATTTGTTAAAGTCAAATGCAACTTGCACGTTCATCTCCAACATTAATTAATACATCCTCACATATCCTGATTGAATAAATAATGGCCACTAATTTCTCAATCTATTTCCTAACTCGCCGTAACTTCTTCAATCCCACTAAAAACTCAATCTAGTTTCTTCAATCCTATGAATCATTCAATCAAATCCCACTAATTATTCAATTAAAATCCTTAATTGGATCAATCAGAGGAGTTAACTGGTCAATCTATTTCCTCTCAATGGCTCTCAACCATTGATTGTGATCTTTCATTGTTGAATCTCAGTCGTTCATCTAAAATCTGAAAATCTATAAAACAACCTTCTTCCTTCTCAAAATCGATGCAATAATTTGGAGAATTTGTGGAAAGGTTATGTCAAAATAGTCATTGAAGCACATTTAGCACATTTGTATTTGAAATCACTATTACTACCTTTGAGATTTCAACAAAAATGGAGGCCTCGTATTGATTCAACACTCCAACATCTATTTTCAATACGAACACTCTGACGTGGGATGGTAAAGTCGTAATGTTTTGAATTCATTTATGTTATCACTTATGTTAGTGTTTCTTCATTGAATTCATTACTTTTTTATTGTATTTCATGACTAGGTTGGGATTTAACTTGTTTTATTTCATTTGTTTATTTTCATTATTGTATTTCCATCTTTCCAATTCCCCCTTACACAAGTATAATGATAATAAATTTGTGTGACTTGATGCAATGGATGAAATGAAAAGTGAGCCTAAGTAGTAGACCATATGCAGGAATTAGGATTTAGATATTATTTATGTAAGAGTTGATGTAATTGTTGTGATTGATGCAAAGATAGAACTACAATAGAGGCTTCAATGATTTTATGTGTTTTAGTGTATGTCATACGTTAGTGATTGATGGATGAAATTTTTGGGATAAGAAAGGTAAACTACTACAACATAAAAATCTAAAATTTGTATACATAAATATGAAATTAAGTATTATTCTTCATAAAAAACTATTCAAGTAAATGTGCTTGATTTTAGAATACCATTAAGAGATTTAAGGAATTGAAATCAGAAAACCCCACGAGAACATAATGTAACACAATATTTACATGGAGAACCCCTTGTAGAAAAAAATTCTACCAAGAAGAGATGCCAAGTATGTATTTTTATTATAAGATTATAATACAACACACTTCCTTACTCCTTTGTCTTCAATATAACAACACACATGTGCCTATTAACTCTAGTATACATATGCACCATCCCAAATATTCAATTTATAGATATATAGGAAGAAGAATGCCACTGAGGTTTCCAAACAAGAGGTTCTCATACCATGATGTAATATGGTTCTTGAGGCCTCTTTCAAAAATCGAAACACCCCACCTTGGAATTCCCTTGAAATGTGAGGAATCCCTCATTTTGATGCCCCAAATGACATGTTTCCCTTATTTCCAAGTGCTCAACTTGGGAAATCTAAAAGTCACATGCATGGAACACCAAGAGGTGCCTATAACTCCTTTCCAAGTGCTCCACTTGAGGATTTGATCATTTTTTCACTAAGTAATTTTTTTTTCTACCAATGGACCCCTTCATCCCTTATGAATTCATTTACAAACTATAGGTGAAATATTACTACAAATAATTTTCTATTAACATCCTAGGCACCTATAGACACCTTTACAAGGATTTCAAAATAAAGTAAATAACATAGGATTTACAAGTTTGATGGTATCTTAATCCTAATATTCTCACACTTGACAACATGCATTAAATGCATCCATAGGAACAAAAAATAATTAAGTATAAGAAACAAGACCCATGGCCTCCCTACACCATGAGAAATTTTCCTTGCTCATACATTTTTCCTATTGTCAAACTTCCTCAACATAACCTTTCTATTTGCAATCATTTCTTGAAAAAAGTGGTACTAAACATCTACATGCTTCATCTAAGAATGAAACATTGGATCATTTGTTAAAGAGATTACACTCTCATTGTCACAACTAATTTGAATTCTCCTACAATAAAAACCAATACTTTCACATAATCTATGTAACAAAACTACTTCCTTAGATACATGAGTATTAGTCATATACTCTACCTCATTGGTGGATAAAGAAACTATGGGCTGCATCTTACTCATCCAACTCATTGCAGCACAAAATTAATTAACAACATAGCCACTAATAGACCTCTAACTATCTAAATCACCAAACCAATCTACATCAATAAAGCCCTATATGGCTAATTTCTTACTCACATTGTCAATACCATAATAAACCAGATAATAATCAAAAGTACCATACAAATATTTAAGTACCCTCTTCACATAATTATAATTCTTTCTACTAAGGTTAACCATAAACTTGTTGAGTACTCCCACTACTTGGGAAATATCTAGCCTAGTGTGAACCATTGTATACATTAGGCTACCTATTACACTAGCATATGGCTCGTTAGATGTGTCCTCAAAATTATCCTCACATTTGGAACACACATATAAAGTAAGATTAGTGCCAACTAGTAAAGGAATTATAACTAGATTATAGTCCTACATATTGAACCTCTTCAAAATATTAATATTCACATACTCTATCAATGCAATAAATTATTTTTGTGTTCATGACCCTCCAAACTCTATAGCCAATATTTATATTGCTAATATAAGATATTTCATCTCAAATGCACCTAAAATTTCAGCTTTTAGCTCGCTAATCATACCCTTGGTGTTACTAATAAATAACATGCATCCATATACAATGCTTTAATTATTATATGATCATAAATACATCTAAAGTAAATATAGTGATCATCCTCACTTCCTGAAAAACCCAACTTGAACATAAATGAGTCAAATTTTCGATACCAAATCCAAGATGATTTGTTTCAAACCATAAAGATGTTATTTTAACCTACAAACCATGTTTTCCTTCCCTTTTACCTCAAAACCATTAGGTTGTTACATATAAATTTCATCTTCTAGATCCTTGTGTAATAATGCAATTTTATCATCCATTTGTTCATTTCCAAAATTATAAGCAATAATTATGGATAAAATAAATCTAATCAAAGATAATTTAGCTATAGAAGATAATATTTCACCAATATCAATTCCCTCTCTCTAGGAGTTTCCCTTGGCCACTAGTTTGGTTGTGTACCTCTCCATTGAACCATTTATTCCAAATTTATTTTTATAAACCTATTTACAACCAATGGCTTCCTTCTGGAAAATGAACAATATCCCAAGTGTCACATGAGTTTGGATCCATCATCTCCTATATGACTTGCTACCAAGACTCAATATCATTTGAAAGAATATATTCCCTATAGGATCTGGGTTCATCATTAGTACTTAAAAAAGTAAATACACAATGGAAATTAGGTGGGCTATACATGTCAATAAGATTATGCTTCCTTATGGATATTCACAAGGGTGGACTAAGGGATTTTCCCTCGTATTCTTCTACGTACTCAACCTCTTTAGGATCATCACATTTAGAACTCGTACTTGAAACTTTTTCTTCCTCTCCATCCTCCAATCCATCATTTTGTTCTTCAACATATGCATATTTTTACTTCAATTTAAAATACAATACTTTTCCCTTTATCTTTTGTTGTTCAAGAACAAAATAGATCTAAAATCCCTAAAAATCACATCTCTAGAATAAACTACATTCTCACCATATCAAATGAGGATGCATTTATAACCTTTTGGATCTAATTTAGTTCAATTTTCTATAGGAACATAAACATAGGCCTCACAAGAAAAACCATTAAATGAAAAATAAAAGGTTTCTTACCTATCTACAATTCAAAAGGTGTCAAATCATGATCCTTACAAGGATATCTATTTATAAAGTAGCAAGCAATACTCACAACTTTTCTCAAAATAATATGTCCAACTACACACCACTTAACATAATAAATTGTTTATTTCCATCAAGGTTTGATTCATCCTTTCTACCACCCCATTTTGTTGAGATGTGTGCATAGTACTCTTTTACCTAATTATACTTGCATTCTTACAAAATTCATCAATTTCTTACAACAATATTCATCACCATTATCAAATCTCAACACCTTTACCTTACACTCCAATTCTTCTCTACTAAGTCTTTAAATTCTTTAAAACTCATTGAAAACTTTAGAATTATTTTGCATAAAATAAATTGAGGTGAATCTTGAGGCATCATCAATAAAGGTCATAAAATAATAAGATCTACTCATAGAATCAACATCCACAAAACCAAACACATTATTTTGAATGATTCATTACCTTCTCCATTCCTTCTAAATATTGTTGTAATGGATTTTTCTAGGAATTATTTTCATATTTTGATTGTCATACCTATGAAGTCATGGTTGGATTCATTATTTCCATTAGGAATTTGAGTATATCTAGTAGGGTGGATGATCAAATGATTCCACTCATGTTATTAGAGTTTGACATATTTAACAATGTACATATAAATCTAAGTGATACGTTTGTAACATTTGTTATGCAACTTTATCTTGTGTAAATAGTTTTAAATCTCAATCTCTATTTTTAATGGTTATTTTCCTTTTGAAGGTGATAATTTATGTTTGGATACTTACCTAAAAAGGGTGTTAATTTTCTTTGGTGATAATTATATGGTCACTGGAATTTTATAATATCTATTATAGGGTTTTCATTCAAGTTATCATATACTCTTTATTTTGAGTATATATCAATTATTTGCATGCCTAGTAGTATTAGTAAGACATGACTCCCAATGATATGTGGAGAATTAATTCTTGTCATTTATTCCTAATGTCAATGTAGTATATATATGTTGGTTCTATTGGAATTTTTTATTCATAATGTGGTTATTGGTGGGTTCCTTGATAATTATTTTACCAATATGATATTACTCTATTTACCTTGCATAATTATAGAATCATATTTTCTTACCTTGTGTTATCATTTTTTAGCCTCTTTATTCAAAATGAAAATGAAGTAATATTGTGCCATGTGGGTAATTTTTGATGTTATAGAACCCTCTTCAAGTCTTGATGACATGATGCATATAGATTTTTTTCTTGAATTTCCTATTTCGTTTAGTTAGAGGCATTAATGTACCCTATTTGCAAGGTGATAAATGGTATAGTGAATCAACGTGAGATAGTGATGCATTGTTCAATTTACTATGAAAAGAAAAATGATTTTATTTAGTGTGTGGTATCATGCATAAAATTGTTTGAAGATATGATATATTGTAATGGCATAAGAGATGGTGATTCACTATTTCAATATTGATTCATTGAACTCACTTTTATGGTGATAAATGTATATATTTAGAATATGATATAGTATGTATGAATGGTTTTTTTTACCAAGTTGTGTTATAATTTTTTTAATAAATTGCAGATATGATTTGCTAGTCCAGTTACACAAGTGTTTTCAAGAGAGGATTAGATGAGGACTTCAAGAATAGTGACATTTTATTAAATAGTAAACTTTATAGATACAAAAATGTTTGGTTATCATGTTCTAATATTATTAAAAATGTGTGTCATGAATTTTTTTGACTAGTTGATTGGTATTTTTAAAGGTGAATGATATTATTGTAGTTTTTTGTATAACTTATTAAAAATTGTACTACTATTAGCTACAAGTAAGGTTAAAATTCATATTTGCTTAAAAAGAAGAATTTAAAATTGACTTAATAATCGATGATTAACTAGAAACCTTTGTATGAATGTTATTGGGATTTGAGAAAGTTCAAGCTACGTAGAAGAAGCCAATTAACAATTTATTTTGTGAGTACCAAATTCTAGATTGAAAGGAAAAATGTGGATGGAGTTAAACTAATTTAATGATTATTCACTTTGATTTAATCTAGAACAAAATGATCTAAACATGAACTAAATTGTAAGTGGAATTTAACACATAAAGTAAAGTTATATGACCTACCATTCAACTATTCAAATTTTGTTCATAACTTGTATGAAAAATGAAAAATATATTATTTGATTTAATGAATCAATCATATTCATCCTTGTAAGTGGAATACAATTTCTTCCCTTCATAATCACATTTAAGGAATGCATGAGATAAGTTATACATGATATTGCTTTGATATACTATAAATTAAAATTATGATATCATGGTTTTGAATTTATTTGGAGTGTCCAAATAAATTTTCAAATAGAGGTTATGAGAGTCCAATGTTTAGTTTGAAATGTAGGAGCCATACTAGGGTAAAATAAAGTAACAAGCTCACAATTTAGGATAAATTTTGAAACATAACTGACATCAAAAATTAAGTAAAATGATGGTTTTAAAAGGTTGCTTTATTTGAACAATATACTTTAAAAAAATTATGTAAAAAGAAACCTAGTCCTATAAGACATGATTTTTCCACAGTGTGGAGCCATATTAATGTGTTTTGACATGCCAACAAATTGAAATAGCAAAAAATCCCCTACTTAAAATATTTTAACCCCAAGAGTCTTGTATGTAAATTTAAAAGTTGAAAACATTCTTAATAGAAAATTGGGTGAGTGTTTTGGTTGTTTAATTCAAGGGTCTATAGCAAATGCTAAAGGTTGTGAACAAATTTGCAAATCATTGGGTTGCTACAATCTCCATATGTTGTTCAAAAGTGAATCTAGTTGCATTAAATCCCATGTCAAAAATTAAAGTGCCAAATGAAATTTTATATTTAAGTCCCTTAAAATATGATTTACACACCACTTTCAAGAAAACACAAGTATTTGCAAGTTCAAAATAATGAATTAATTTTAAACCCAAGCTAATGATTCATAAATTGTGACATATATTAGTGTAAATAGGTATATTTTCTATCTACTTACTTAGTGGGGTCCTATTTACATATTAAGTCCACTTAGGTCCTAGGCATATGTAATGCTTGTATAAGATTTTAGCTTTTTAGCTTTTATTAAATATTAGTCCTAGTGTCATTTAATGTTGGCTCATGTCATTTAATTATAACACGATCATTTAATGTTGGTAGTACATCACACCTTGTCTATATAAGAAAGGTCATTGTACACTTTGTAATATACCTCATCATCATATATCATAGATTTTAATATCAAGTAAGCTCATATTCTTGCATACTCTCTTGCAGAAGGTTTTAATTATTTTTGTAGGTGATCTGGGGCTAGAGCTAATCTTCAGCTCTTGCATGGTATCAAAGTTAGGCCTTACTAATTCCTTCTCAAATTTGAGGGTAGAGATATTTCCAATGAAATATCTTGGTGAATTCTAGTAAGGTTTGAGTATTCTCTTCCCCTGCACCCGATGGTGATCTAGGGAATTAGAAAAACTTGAAAAAAAAACACCAGTTGTGGAGGGTTCCTCTTTGTGGATTTTCATTGCAAGTGATTTTTGGAGTGTGATGGAGGTAATCTAAGCTCACCATTAAGTCTAGGGTGCTTGCTAAAGTTCAGATTGGATTTCATTTTGTCAAAATCTGACAACTTTTGCCAAATAAATGAGGGTTTCGAGTTGGAAGGCGGTTGTCAAATCCAAGTGGTAGCTAATTTTTTGGAGCACTTTGGGCCAAAATCAACCTTTCCATGGCATCCAGAATGCCCAAAAAACTCAATAATTCCTATCAAATCGTCAAAATCAAAGACTTTGTCCAACCTCAAAGGTTTTCACTACCCCAACACCATTTCTATACCATATGGATTCGTACAGTATGGTATCGTATGATCTACAAGTGTCAGCAGTTGTTAGATTTGGTGTGTGTGGAGAATATTCAGCAGCATATATGGTTTAGTTGTGTCATACTTTGTTAGTAGGTTACAAGTCTCTACATACCTCACTTTGTACAAGTACAAATGGTGGCTGCAGGTTTAAATTAAATATTTTAATTTTAATCGGTGGTTTTTTATTAAATGCATGTGTTTAGAGTCAGTTCACTTGGTTAAAGACTAAGTTTTGAATGCTTAGGGTAAGTAGGCGACATGTATAACTGTTGCTCACCTCAGATAGTGCAACCACCGCCTACTCACCACTTTTGGTGACGTGAATGTTTAAAAAAAAACACTACTGCACTTTTTTGCCAACAACAAACCAACAGTCACATCAGTGACTTGCACCAACCCCTAGGGGCTTTATTTTTCCCCCTAGGTTCCCAAATTGGGTCTTTTTTCACTGAAGCATAACTTTTCACCCAAGTATCAAAATTTTACAAATGAAATATTAATAGAAAGATGGTTTTGTGTATTTCATAGTGGTGCAAGTCATTTTACCAAATTCTATTGTAGGTACATTTTATTGACAACTGAAGTGCCTTTTTTTTATTTTGGACCTATGAACTCATAACTTTTTGCTAGTTTATCTAATTTTTGTGATTCCAATGACAATTGAAAGGTATTCAAGAGCTCTATTGTTTGGTTCATGCACTTTTTCTAGATTCAACCCCAAGAATAATTTATTCAATTTGTACATATTTGGAATATTCACTAATTACTTGGCCATACTGTCTTTTGGAGAATTTTTGTTTGTGGGGGGGCTTTATTTTCAGTTTTGTTTCAAATTTGAGAGGTATCACATCAATTTGATTTAGATATTTCTATATTTTGCAATCTTGGTACTCGTTGTTCTAATAGTTGAATCAAGTTTTGAGGTCCTAACTCCTCATAATTATCATACACGGAAGGAAAAAATAAGGAAAATGCTTTGGTCTAGGGGTTTTTAGTCCACCTTGGATGATGAACAACCTGATTTTTCTAGAGAATATGAAAGATTTTCTCATAGGAAGAAATATCATGGGTTATGGGTTTGATTGCTATGCATGTTTGTGATAGTTTATTCTTCCATATTGAGGAATGTACTACTCCTAGATAGGTTTGGGATAAGTACAAGGAATTATTTGGTTCAATTAGTGAGATTCATGCTATGCAATTAGACACAGAATTGGCATCATTTTCCACATATTCTTTTAACACCATTGAAGACTATTTGGTAAAATTTAAATCATTAAGGTCATAGTTGGTTGGTTGTGGTAAAGATAAAACTAATAAGGAATGCATATTCTTGGTTTTTTTTAAGTTGAAAGATTCATTTTCATACTTCTCTACTTCCTTTTATGCCACAATGGATGGATTAGGTGATTCATTTGTCATGCCTTATTTTGAGAAATTTTGTGATTGGTTGACTAGGGAACAAGCTAAACTTAGTCAACATGATACACAATATAATAATCATGCTTTGATTGCATCATCACCTAAAGTTAAAGGAAAGAAGAAGTTAAAACCTAAGATAGAATCTTGTGATGCACCCTACTCTCCTAGAGAGGATAAAATTAAGGACAAACCCAAGTTTGGTTATTGTAATAGACTTGGAAACGGTGAAAAAACTTGCTATAAGAAAGAGTTAGATGATATGAGACAAATTATAAAAGAACATAACATTTATTTTCCTTCTAAATCTACATGTTCACCTTCTTCACAACCTTCATCTTCTACACACACAAGTACCACAAGAAATGTTCTTGTGAGTGATAGGGTAAAATATCATTAGATGAAAGGTCATGCTCTTGTTGTAACACATGTGAACAGTCTATAGATTGGATTCTTGACTCAAGAGCCTCACATCATATATCAGGACAACCCAATAGGTTTTCATCCTTGAAGCATACTTCAATCATGAAGATCTTGATTATTTGGATGTATTCGGTAAAGGAGTTGTTGATGTGCCCAATGGTATTTTTCATGATGTTCTTTGCATTCCTAATGTTTATCATAATATTCTTTAAGTATATCAAATAGCATGTATTGGTAAATCCATTGAGTTCACTCCAAAATTTAATTTTCATTCATGATTTAAATACTAGACAATTGGTTACAATGGGTAGGGATGACCATACTACATATATATGTGATCAACGGATTAGTATGGGCTGACTACACTTGATCCATGAGGATACAAAGCGTATTCAAGCCACTAAACATCGGTCCAATAAGATCAATCAATAAAAACTAGACTAGGATTCCATTAAAACTTAACATGTTAAACTACGAAAGCTTTAAAAAATGCCTATTCTAATCCATTGAAACTCATCCTAGTGGGGGAGTGGTGTCGCATTGATGTGGAATGGTGACCCTCTTCCAATCCTATGGATAAATGAGCCTGTTCTAATCAATTCTATTGAAGAGAATTGACAAAATTGTTGATAAATGTGTGATGAAACATGATTTAAATGCTAAACTATCATGATGCAAGCTATTTTAACATGATGTAGACTAAGATAATTGATATGGATGTATGCAAATCTAATCTAAATGGTTTTTAAGCTAAAAAGATTCAAACCCTAATTACCAAATAAGCTAAATGGGTGCATCTATGTTATCATGGAAGTAATTAATGGAAGGTAAGCTAATATGCAAGTAAATTAAGCTAAAATGATGTAAAATGTGAGTGCAAGTGCAAATTATTTTAACAGCATAAGTTTTTTACTAAAAGATGGATCCATTTGTCTCTAAATAGTGACCTATTTATAGGAGGACAAATGAGAAATGAAGGGTTGAGATTAAAAAGGTTAATCAATGGTCAAAAAGGGAGGAAGGATGAAACATGGATCATAGATTCTCATCAATGGATGAGAATCAATGATTACATGGATCAAGGAAAGAATCAAGGGCCCATATTCTTCCAAACAAACACACTTTTAACTTGCACAAGAAGTCTTGTAAGTTAACTTGCACAAGAAGTCTCGTAAGTTTGTTATGAAGGAGAATATTCCTTTTTTCAAATGGGTGAGAAAAGAGAATATTCTTTGGAATATTCTCATGGGTGAGGGAAATAGATATTTAGCAAATTAAAACAAAGTTTTAATGTGCAAAAGGGGAAGGAATATTCCATGGGAATATTCCATTTGGAGGAATGTGCAAAGGAGGAATATTCCCTTGCAAGTGGGGAGGATTAGATTAACTAGTAATTTGATAATTAAATAAGGTTTTAATTATGCAAATTAGGGGCATTAGGATATTCATTAAATAATTGATTTATTTAATGAAGATGGGGAAAGTGATGATATTTAATTAAATAACTTAAGGTTATTTAATTAAATAAGAGTACTTAGGAGATTTAAATTAAATAACTTGATGTATTTAATTTGATAGGACAAAATGTTAACATAAAAGGGGGTGAATTAACTCGATTAGATTAATTAGGTTAATAGATGAAAATGACATAATTAATTAAATAACTAGACTAATTTAATCAATTAAGCGAAAAGAGGATGGGTTTTAAGAGGAAACGATGTTAGTATACCTGATTCGAGTGCACGATATCATTCAAGAAATTTTTAAGTGTCTACAATATCTACACCTTTTCTCATTTTATTCTTGATGGCACGACCACTCTCCTAGATCAAGTGTCAGTAGTTGTTCAGATGGTGGTTTTGGTGGTTTTTTTAACCTCGCTGTTCATCAGCCCTTTGATGAGGCTCTATCATCTCCTACTTCATGTTTGAGTGTTGAATTGGTTTCCAAGACTTTAGATGAGTAGGATACCTTTGTTTTCCATATTTATATTTGTAGGATGGTTTCATGAAAAGTATATTATATTTTGTTTGTCATTCCTCTTTTGTAGATTTGGAGGACATGTTTTAGGGGGTCACTCTCCTCTTTGATCATACATATTTGGATGTTTCTCTTGAGTTTCGATATCCTTTGTCTTCTTCCTTGATTAGGTTCACACCTGATTTTGTTGAGACATCTTCAAAGAAACTTGATGCATCTTCAGACATATCATTCATGAGGCTTCTTCCCTCTTGCTTTGTCATGGAGATGAGGTTTCTTCATCATCGACCATTGGATCATTTTCTTCCCAAGGGGAGACATGTTGTTTGTTAGCATTGGATTCTCTTTTGTCTTTAGACTTTCTTCATTGGTTATGGAGATACTTCATTATGGGGGGCTATGTGGTCCATTTCCTTCCCTCTTATGGGAGGCATTTCCAATGTATATATGTGATGGATGTTGTACTTGGGGGGTATCATGTAGTCCTCCATCTTTCATCACTTGATTGTTTCTTTTCTCTCTTTTTGAGATGGGTTTTTTCCCATGTGGTTCTTCTCCTTTTCTTCATTTGTGAGATAATTCATTTGCATTTGTACATGGGTACTTAAATTGGCCTCACTAATGGGACTCATTGTTGCATCATTTGTATAATAATTACTTCTCCCTAAGTTGCACTTAAGGGAGGGTGTTGGTGTAAATAGGTACATTTCATATCTAGTTACTTAGTGGGGTCCTATTTACATATTAAGTCCACTTAGGTCCTAGGCATATTTAATTCTTAGATAATATTTTATCTTTTTACCTTTTATTAAATATTAGAGTCCTAGGGTCATTTAATTTTGGCTCATGTCATTTAATTATGACATAATCATTTAATGTCGGTACTACATCACACCTTGTCTATATAATCAAGGTCATTGTACACTTTGTAATATACCTCATCATCATATTTCATGGATCTTAATATCAATCAAGGTCATATTCTTGCATACTCTCTTGTAGAAGTTTTTAATTGTTTTTGCAAGTGATCTTGGGTTAGAGCTTTATTTTCAGCTCTTACAGCATAAACATTCACCCTAACATTAAATTCCAAAAATAAAATAAATGTTTAGCTAACTAATCCTAATTTAGCCACAAGTACAAAAATTGCAAAAGAAAGGTGAGAGAGAAAAGGGTAAAGAAACATAGCATTGTTGATATTTTAATTATATACCTCACTCGATAGATAGAAAAATATAATATAAAACTATTCTTTGTTTGGCCTAAAAAATCATGACCAACACATACAAAAGTGCAATCTTCAAAGGAGAAGTGAACTATGAAAGTTACAATAGCAACCACCCTATTACAAGTGCAAGTTAAAAATCAAACTCCCATAGTCAAAGGTGAAAATAAATATTCCAAATCACAACCACTCCAAATTATTCAAGTTGAATACAAGCAAGAAAATACAATAAAAACCCCTCAATAATATAGAACACTTATCAGTCTCATACAATATTCATGACAAGTGTATAAAGCACTATAAGGAAGCTAAGGTAACGGAAAAACTTCCTACACTAATCTTGAGAGGAGGGTTATACAAAAAAAAAATATGAACAGTTACAAAAAATTAAATAGAAATAACATTCATACCACAACACAAAGATTTACATGGGGGAACCCTTTCAGGAGAAAAACCCCACACTCCAAAAGCTGGCCAATATATTATTCAGAAATTAACAAGATTACAATATACTTGCAAAGCAAGATTTCTCATAGGAGTATCACCAACTAGAGATCTAGAGGCAACTCAACAACTATAAGACTCTTACACACAACCTCCATTGCATGCACCTAATATATAAGAGATACAATACATGAAATCATCAAACACTATTACAAAACCTTGACCTATAACTACCTAAAAAGTGGTGCCCATCCTTATCTCCAATAAAAACTACCTATGATGTGTCAAAACACACACCATCACATGTAACTCCCCCTTTACAACACATTTGTGCCCAACACATTTTTACATCTCCCATTTTTGGAGATCCATTTTTTGAAGGCCATAACTTCGGCCCGGGTGTTTGATTGATTAACCATTTAAAACTGTCAAAAAGCTCATGAAGCTCTCTATCAAGCTATAACCTACTATGCTAATTATGTTCACTTTCAAGCCCAAAAAACACCTCTAAGGCCTTCAAAATGGACTTTGAAACTTTAAAAATAAAAAATGTTAATATCTTCAAATCCAAACATGATCTTGTGATGAAGCTTTACAAGAATGATTATTTATTCATTCTAAATCTTTGGGGAAAATTTTACATCAATTCATTCTCAAATGTAAACTTACTATAAATAGCAACCGCATTTAATTGCAAGGTTGAGACACTATTTTCCTAACAAGCACAAGATAACAAACTTAGCAATTGAAAAACTAGAAATAAATAAGAGAAAGATTGAAAGGGAACTATATTATATTGCTCAAAATTTTTGGTTCCCAACTCTTAAAAATTTCATAGTTTTGCATATTTATAGGTTTATTTGGTAGAGAAGATGAAAATTATTTCCCTCCAAAACCATATTAGAAAAAATATATAGAGAATATAAAGGATCAAATATGATTTGAACTTTTATATTCTAATTTTACATTACACTTGGGTCAAAATTTGACATCTAAATACATATAATGCTCCTTTGTGAAAGGTTTATTTATTTATTTCAACCTCCATTACTAAATCTTTTTTAAATTCTTAATCCTTCAAATATAAATCAAATTTTCCCAACACTACTTGAATATGATATGGATTTGGACCATTAGTATGTAAACTTGACATTTACCTTGATAAAAATATTTGATAATTTTTTAAGCACATTTCCATGTGTTGTCACCTTCTTCTCAAAATCCTCACAAGAAGTTCTTTTTTTCATGAGTCAATTGATTGATGTTTCTCTAAATGCCAACTCTTTTGAAGATTCCATTTTTGCCACATCTCCAAATTTCTCTTCAAAACTTGCATGAAATTGAAGTTATGATTTTCATCATAAAATTGGCATTCCACCTCTTCTACAAATCTTTGTATATCATCAAGGTATTTTGAGCTAGGGCATATGCTACCTTAAATTTTTCTTTACCCCATTTAAAAATGTGTGTTCTATATATGTGTTCTTCCTTCCATTTCCTATGCAAGTGGAGCTCCCTCCAATCCAAAATGTCATCCTCAACTGAAGTTTGGAAGTCTATTTTGGCATTTAAACCACCTAAGGACAGTTATTTTTTAAAACCTCCAATTTTGCATCCAATCATTCCACCAACAATCTCATAAAATTGACTTCATTCATTTTTTTATCATAAGACATAAATATCTCATGACCTTAGATCCTAGTGAAGTTAATTCAATATTCCATACCCTAATTTCCCTAACATTATTGCCCAATTTTACTACTAAATGGGTATCTTTCTTTGTAGCTTGGGAAAATGCTAGAGTTGGTGTGACAAATCGAGACTTGATGGGACTTGCTAGGTATTGTATATAGGAAGTTAAATATATAACCAGATATTTAAATTCTTCCTTTGTTACCTTACATTTATCCAGTATTTCAATCATAAGATAAATGGATGACTTAGTTATTTCTTGAAGATCTTCCCTCATTTGTTTTCCCAAGGATGCCTTTGTCACCTAATAATTAGATATCTGCAACTTTTCATCTACCTTGTCGTATAGTGGAATAATCTCTATGTTTTTGACTCCTTGATTGTTTGTGGTGATGAAAATTTCAATTCTAGCTTTCTTTGGAGGAGCATTGAGGTAAGTTGTGAGAAGCCTTCAATCACTAGTTATGAACTACTCTCTTCCTCTTTTATAATATATAATCAAACCAAATTGAGGTGTCTTGAGTTGATTATTATCCTTGTATTACAACCCTTGAAGTTATTTTTTCCTACTAAAATCCTTGGTGGGAAGGATTTTTTAATTTTTGTGGAGACTTTGGTACAAGTGAAGTGGATGACTTGACTAGAGAAGAAATAGGAGTCTTCTCAAGAGGAGATGGAGACCTAGTAGGGTAAGGAGTAGGTGTTTTCTTGAGTGGATATGGAGTGAGTGACTTAATTGAAAGAATAAGAATCTTAGGAAGATAATATTAAGATGGAGGTGTACAAAAAGATAGAGATGAAATAGGACTAATAGGAGGAGATCTATAAGGGGAAGGTTTGTTTGGAGAGTCTTTAGACTCATACGTTAGATTTGTACATGCCTTGGGTGACCCCTTAACAAAGGATGAAGGGATATCTATAGTATTTTATCTAGGTTATGTAGAAGGATGAGGACTAGGAGGCAAAGAAGTACCTAGGGCCTAATAGGAGCCTTCTTCTTGTTAGTATTTCGTAAACACATAATCTTGCTTTTGGGGTTTTCCTTCCTTTCTAAATGTTTTCTCTCCTCATAATATTCCGCCAAATATTCTATAGTCACAACCTTAAGAGGTTCATCAAGTACTATTTTTGGACTTTTCTCATGCTCTTGGTGTTCTTTCTCCTTCTCTTTCTTCCCCTTAGATGACTCGCCCTATCTTTGGATTCTTCACCCTCAACTCCAACCATTTGTGGCTATTTTGAATGAATCTTCTAGTCCTCTCTTTAGTTAACTTGAATTCCTTCGTTCTAATCCATCTTTGGAATTGGTTTTGAAAAATATTCTTTTGGTTATAAGATTATTCTAGAACCTCTCCATCATCAAATTCTCCCTTTGGTATTGGTGCAATCTGGAAGAACTTCATCTAATAGGTGGTGAGCCAATAATAGATTATTTTTCTTACTTCATGTTTGTCACCACAATTTTCCCAAAATCCTCCAATTTTAGGTGATATCTATAAGATCCTAATAACCCTTCCATATACCCCCAAGGATCAAAAGGTGGTCTTGATTCAAACTTATGAAGGTCGCCTAAGATATTTCTACCTTAGTAGATTTGGAAACATGGTAAGAAGGGAAAGTGTACCTACTAATAGAAATTGGTGTTGAATCCTTGCCTTATGTTTCTCATAGTAGAATTTGTCTACAAGTGCTTGTTGATGGCATAGTTCTAATAACATCACTTTGTCACTAACATACTTTGGTAGTTTATAAGGTGCATCTATATAGCCACTAACCCTAATGTATGTGAAAGTATAAATTAAATGGACCAGTTGCCCCATTTACCCACCACAACTTCTACAAATATCTCTTTGGCAAGGTCATTCTCAAGCATCCTAATAAAAAGCAATATGAAGGCATTATTGACCCTCCTTAAAAACTTTGAACTTTTCCTAAGTTCAAGTTATGGTTAATATTTATAGAATTTTATTTTGGTGAGCATGCAAGTGATCACTAATCAAAGTGGCCCAATCATTGTATTTTTATAGAATCTAGGTTAATTTTTATTTTGAAACTCACACCATTGTTGCAAAATTCTTTTTTAGGAAATTGTGTGGTCAATACACTTGACTTGAGTATTGTATTGATTTAAAGAATGTAACCAATTTTGGAAAACCCTTGGGGTGTGGATTTGTCCTCAAATATTTAAAGGCCTCATGACAAGGTTTGAGCCTTTTTTGTATGCTTAAAGTCAAGATCATAGGAATCAAAGAAAAAATCTTGGGCATAAAACCTACAGTATGTATTATTAAATCAATGTTTTCCTCTATTTTCTTCATTGAACTATGAAACATTACAAGTTGGCTATCGAGAATTAAATGGGTCTCATCCTTTGCTAGACCAAGAAATTTCAAATGTTTAGTCTTATTTTCTATGGTTTTAAAAATATGGGCTAAAACTACATCGAGCATGCGCACTTGAATGTTGTTGAACCTTTTGGAATGCCTATATTATTCTTCATGTACTATTGCATAGTCATATGTAAACATAAAATTATTATAGAAACAGTCATCAACAAGAAAATAGGGTGAGTAAAGAGTGTAGAGGTAAAGGCTCTAAAGTGAACAATGACCTCATAGAAAGCCTTAATGGAGATATGGATGTAATGCCCCGTCATAATAACCTAAGGAATGTAGCAATTGTGTATAAAGGTGAAATAAATTTATCTTTTTTAAATATTAATATTAAGATAATTAGTTGCATACATTCGTTAAGTTATGCGACGTTACACTACTCGAGTTTCCATAGACGACTTTAGTATTTCGCATTGCACATATTTAATTAACATTAACAAAAAGATAAACATTACATAACATTGAATTCCATTCAAGATAACATAAAGTACTAACATGTTTCATACATTGCATTTGATAAGATATTACAATACTCATCCATCTGATGAGGTAGTTCAATAATAATTACAATTACATTTACAATGTTCACCTCATATACAATTGAGGGATGTTTTCAAATACAAGATTTACAATTTACAAAGAAGATGTACACATAAGTTTCCAAGTGCGAGCTCTCCATCCATGAAGCTCTCAATGCTATGATCAAAACTGGGGACCCAACGGAGTAAGGTGCGCGTTCCACCCAACCATGTGGTACCCGTAGGTCCACCCCCCGTGCTAGGAGATAGTAATATGGTTACCTAGACATATTCTACTAACCCTAGACACCAGTACATAACAAACTAATGGTTACATTGCTTCCATATTTTAAGACAATATAATGTACTACATACACAAGGTTAATTGTTATTTTAGGTGGAGTGTCATCACAATATTGCAAAGGTTACCCTGGTGTTTCTTCCTAGGTTCCGGCCCCCAACATGGGTTACCCTGGTAACCTCTTACGAAACCCGGCCCCAATGCAAATCATTGCGGAGTCGAATGTCTTTTGAAGAAACAAGACACCAATTTTCCATTCTAGGCCTTCTCATCTTATACTCAAGACTGAAGTAGCTCAAGAGTCATAAGCGAGGCATAAACATCTTGTTAAGAGTTTTAATCTAACTATTGTGTCATTTAGTTATCACTGACTTACTAACTCTTTGTAAGTTACCCTGACACGACTTTGTGTGTCAGCCCTTACAAAAAGCCACTCCCCTAAACATAACAAGGAAATCTAAGTTTTCTTGACTAAGGTTTATAAGGTGTACAGAAATACAACAAGAACCTTTACACTTTTCAAAACAAACAACAATGACTATATTCATACAATCAGGTGTCTAAACACCACGCAAATATACCATGTACACAAACTTAGCTAACTCGAGAATTTAACTTTAACAATCACAATCCCCACTTTTACAATTGGTCTGGAAGACTTGAAAAACTACGACATTCCCAATTTGCCCAAATCACAACAAAACAAGATTTAAAGCAAATTAAAATTCAATAGAAATCTACTGTTTGGATTTACTAAATCCAGTCAATCAATTAAATAAAGAAAATATCTATTTCTAAATTTTCTTATACTTATTCACAGTTTTCTATTCGTTTAAATAAATACACTAATTCACATCATTATCCAGTCAATCAATTAAATAAAGAAAATATCTATTTCTAAATTTTCTTATACTTATTCACAGTTTTCTATTCGTTTAAATAAATACACTAATTCACATCATTATTTGCATTTAAACACAATATATTCCTATTACCTAATTTAAAATTTTCCTTTCTAATATTTGGATCAAATTTTACATATTATATACATTTACACATTTAAATATAAAATATGTTATATATATAATTTACATTACATATATATAAATATATATATATATAATTATATATATATATATATATAATTATATATATATATAATGTAATATATTAACATTCATTTAAAAGAAAAGTAAAAAGTAAATAAAACTTTATTTAATATTAAATAACAATTACCACACACTTTCCGCCCAAATAAAAATGGGCAGGGTCGGCTCCCTCACAGCCAAAACCCTCCATGGGAGGGCTCGGCTGTGCTGGCACTGCCTGTGAAGGCAGCTTCAAGCGCTGCCCTCACAGCCGGCTCCCTGTGGGGGTCGGCCGTGGGGTAAGCCCTCGGCCCACCAAAAGTTTTTATTTTATTTTATTTAATAAATAAAATGCGAATACAGTCCGTCGATTTTAAAGAAAATAAATCGTGTACGGATAATTCCAGGTAATAAAATTTCGGCTCAAACATTTAATCTTTGAGATAAATTTAAATACATATAAATTTGTATATATATATGTGTATGTATAAATAAATTTTATGCATATATATATATATACAATATAAACATATATACAAATTATAACTTAACGAATGTAACGTCGCATAACTTAACAATAAAATTAGATTTGAAACCTATTGTGATTGATTTGAAACCTATTGTGATTGATTATTATCAAATTATCAAATTAGATTTGAAACCTATAAATTGCAAATATGTTTAAAAATAAAACATGCCATTTCCAAATAATATTTAATTTAAATAAATCTATTCACACACCGTTTAATCAATATTAATTTAACTAATTAATTTATTTAATTAAATAAATTTAATCTTTACGATCAACTTACTTAACTAAACAAACTAATTAATTAATTAATAAAATATAAAAAACCTTATTTCTTTAACATTTAACAATTAATTTAAATAACAATAAATTTAAAACATAATAAATTATTATTAAAATTGACATTTTTCCTTTCAAGCAATTAAACCAAACAGAAAAATACAAGACAACCTATGACTCTGAACTAAAACATACAATGTACTATGACCGGGCTATAGACTAAACTAGGATGAACCAAACTACTACCTCCCAATCAACATATTCGTTGAGTCTTGACACGCTCAGACCTGAGTAACCAGGTGGAGTCGGTGTCATGTACCTGCAATCCTGCAACCAAGCAATAACATGCATATATATATATAAACCATTGTACAGGCACACCGTGCGGAGAAAATTACAGACATCACAGGGCACTCGCAAGCGAGTGATGCGATTTCGTTCTCCACACCAATACACGTCACATCATACTAACGAATTGAATAGCAGTTAGTCCATCATAAACATGTACATAACAATAATCATCTGAAGTAAATCATTTACACTATCTCAAAGCATATCAGAAATCAGTAATCACCATACAATGTATCATCATGTCACAAAATAAATCCACTGTCGCTCAAAATCAGCGATCAAAATAACCAAACAAAGTACCATAGTCAACAGTATGAAAACATAACAGTAGAAAACATAAGCATAAATGGAGGGGTACTACAATGGATTAGATAGATGCACAACTCTATCTATTTTTAAGAGTCTCAACTTCCTAGGAAATAAAAATAATGTTCGATTAATCAATGATTGTGAGAGATAAAAATTGGACTAATCATTCAAATATAATATTAGTATTGAATTTCATAGACATGACTACTTAAATATCAACTCCAAAATATTGTCACAAACCTAAAAATATCTTGGAACACAAAAAGACAAAATACTATACTGAGAGCTTTAATATCCACCCTTGACGACTAAGTTGATAGACTATGGTTTACAAGAATGGCCTTAAAATGAAAATTATATTATATTTTTTTTAGCAATAGGTAACCCCATATTAGGAATTAGTAATAGAACATCACCAACCAAGAACAAGGGAGAGAGTTCAGCGCTTATAAGAAGATATTTTGTAATATGTCAACATACAAAATGGCTTTCCCCCATTGTCAATTGACAATGCAACTAGATTAAATATTTCATGAATGCAAAATGAATATATGTAACTACTAACTTTCATATAGTATTCATGAAGTCTAGTATGCATTCAATCACCATAGTACCTTGATATGCAACACACATAAATATATTTTTTTGCTCATGGCATCCACAAAGACTTCCATATTGTATAGTTGGTTTTGGATTCATGATAGAATGCACCTCTAATATATTTAATAAGAACTTACAAAGGTGAAAAATGTCTTAGAGAAATGGTGAGCTAGAGGACTAACTCAACATGTAGAAATAGTGGTGTCAAGTGAACTCATATTGATGAGGGAGTGGTGACACCTAACTATTGTCAATCAAGAAGTGAAGGAGGTAAAGGTGTTGCAAGGCTTCCATAAATTAAAGGTTGACATGTGCTCTTATTTCCTAATTTACCTAAGTAATCAAATAAATTACAAGAGATACTTCTACAAGTCATGCCAAGGTCATAGCATTACAATAAGAATTTTGTTTAAATATGAAAACTTCTATTCAAAGATCCTTTTTAGACCAATAATGATACAAGTTCAAAAAAATTATTCCTCTAAGCCAAGTGTCTAGTTGGTTAGTTTTTCAAACTAACTTTGATATTCATGGACTTAATGTGTTTGGTGTAATTAAGTAAGGGTACCAACAAAGTCTTCATAAGAATTAGGGCCAAAGTGAATTAGGGTTTCCTTGAAAAATTATAACTAGATGAGCAATGGGTGATTCCTATCCAACTATTGAAACAAGTAAAATGGATCATTTTTCCAAGTGGAAAGATGCAACATACTTCTTATACCCTATGGAATTTGATGTACTATAAAACATTGATTAGCTTTGTACACCTAGCTAGTGGGGTCTACACCATCAAAATTTGGAAAATATCACTGGGGTGTAGAAGGCCACCCAAATTGGGGAATTGGGATCCTACTATAGAAGTGGAAGGTTGGCCCGTGTCTACACTAGAGAGGAACATGTTCATTTGGTTAAAGATTTGGGTGAGTGTATCTTCAAAGCTACTAAACCTTGCTTGGGATTCTCTATGTATGTGATCCAAGTAGCTATTAAGAGATTACATAGTGGACTCTAGTTGATTTAGTTAGTCCTAAGAATGGTAACCTACCGCCATTGAGATGAATTGGAGGTATAAAAAAAGTAAGTAGAGATATATGGGAAATTGACTAGGAGACAATGATGAGTGCAACTATGTAGGTGCTTAAAGGATGAAAAAGAGGAACTCAACCCATAAAAAAGGTTAGCTAGAGTTATATAGATATTGATCAATTTGAAGAGATGAATTTAATGGGATAATCCACCAAAAGGGGTAAAAGTTGGCCCTATACTTCTTTTTCTTCATTTATAGTTCAAATACCCTTTGGATTTGATTGTCTATTGAAACTAACAAATCATGCCTAGATTTGGAGAAATTTGCATCAAAAAGTTTAGATCTAATTATAGGATGATATATTGAATCATCTACTAACAAATATGTAGATCTAGAAGAATTTTCCATAATATAAAGATGTGTCATCGTGATAAAGCATTGATCATTGTCAAGTTAATGTCAATTACCCAACTACAAGGAAAAAATAACTCAATCATATTTAGGGAAAATGACACAATAGGGATAAAAGGGAAGGCACTATAAGGTGTCTCTTGTCTGTGAGATCACCAATATACCTATCCCATTCCTAAATAGTGTTGGCATAAAATTCTGAAGTACTAGCTATGGAGATTTAGGATTGTGCCTATAGTCCACTATACCATCTTTAAGATACATAGTGAGTAACTTGGGCTAACTGCTTGTCAGTGCGACATAGAATATAGATAGTCAAAGGTTACTTATAGTTAGGAGATGAAAAATCCTAGGGAATCTTCCAATATACCCATTGGTACATAGAAGCGTGTGGCCATATATAAAGGTTCTTTGAGGCTTGGGCATTGGAGCCAAAATACTTCACTTCATTGGACCCTTTATGGGGAATCCAACTTAGCCAAGAATGACTATTTGGAAACCCTATTTGGAACCCCCAACAGGGTTTCTAACCTACAAGAAATTGATTACAATGGAGAAACAAAATTAAAAATTAGGTACATATTCAATGCTACTATGGTCATAACCACTTTCTAATCACCAAGATCCCTCAAAGGTGAGGTGAGAGCAAACATTGAATAGTTATAAATGCTCCTAAATTGACAAAATTGCGTGCAAAAATGGCCCTAGAAAGAGCTTGAATACCACTTGTAATGGACATGCAAGAAATAATATGTTAAGCACACAAAAATATTTTAGAAGTGAAAGAAATAAAATTTGTTATTATCTTTGCAACACCACTTTGAGGGGCAGCCTCCAAATAGAGCACACTCCATTTACAAATATCCAAAATACGTCAAATGGGGGAAGTTGTTATATATATATATAGTTTTTTCCAAAAGCAACTACTACCATCCCATGCATGTGGGATAATTACTTTATTCTAACAACCAATGGGATGACTTACAAAACATATGTATCATCCTTTATTAATGCTAACTAAGAGCGACTTACAAGGTGTATGCACCCAACTAATGTACTAGGTAAAAAAGTATAATAGGGTACATAACATTACCTAACTAAATATATGATTACACCAACACCCCCCCTCAAATATAACTTAGAGGGAGGAAATGGGGTATGACAAGCCATATTATGTACCCATGTACAATCTAAAATACCCCAAGATACATAGAGAGTGAACCCCCCTAAAAGACATGAAGGAAGAGAGAAAGACTAGATAAGCTCTCCAAAAATGATAGTGTCATGCAACCCAAGATGCAACCCAAGAAGAGCTTGAAGATGAGTACAAGTGCTCTCTATAAAGGGTTTGGCGAAAATATCTACAATCTACTCTAATGTGGAATATTACTAAAGATCTATGATCTACTCCGAAATAAGATCTTTGATGTAATGCAAATGGATCTAAATATGCTTGGTTCACTAGCAATAAACTAGATTCCTAGAGATCACAACACTTAATTGTCATAGTAGATTGATCATCACTAGTTAGGATGTGTTGAATCCAAATGACCTTTGTAGTGTTAGCCATAGCCCCTATGTACTTTATCTCTATAGGTGAAAGAGGAATAGCATGTTACTTCTTGCTCAACCAACAAATAAGCCCAGATCTAAGGTGAAAGGTATAACCAAATGCGAACATGTGATCCTTAGAATCACCTAGTTAAAATTTATATATCCTACCAAGTTTATGCCTCTTCCTACTACATTGTGTATCCCATATGTATGTGTTGCCTATGCACAATGGAATATATGTTTGAAGGCTTTCCAATTGAGCTTATAAGGTTCTTGTATAAAGTGAGAAACCGTGCTAATAGCATAGGAAATTTTAGAAGTATATGTGAGGTATATTAGAGCCCCCACAAGTTGTTAATACAAGGTAGCATCAACAAGAGTTTAAAAAATAAACCTCCAACTTTACTCCTAATAGGAAGGGAATTGGTGTGGGCTTATAAGAAACCATCTAAAACCATGAGAGAATATCTAGAGCATACTTGGGTTAAGCAAGACTTATTTCGGAACCACCCTCTTTATCTCAATTTCAAAAAAGTAATGAAAAAATCCCAAGTTATTAATAGAGAATGTGCCATGTAGAGTAGAATGTATGGAGTCAATGAGGGATGAATAACTCCTAGGGACGTTCAAGTCATCGACATACAAAGATAAGACTTAGTCCACCACCAAATGATTTCCCACCTTAATCTCCTTATTACATTTAACCATTGTAATACACTTGAAATACAATAAAATTAAGAAGGCTTAAAAGTTTTGTGATGTAATTTTCTTAAAATAATAAGAAAATAGACTTAGTCCACCACCATATGATTTACCACCTTAATCTCCTTAAATTTGCTTCTCCTCAAATTTGTTGTGATACACAACATTGATTTTTTGTTTCCTTTTTTATCCGTATTACATTTGATTAAGTTCCCTTTTTTCCCATATTTCAGCCATTTAGCCTTATCGAGAAATTTGTTGAAAGATGATGACGTAGCCACGTTTGAGAAATTTGTTGAAAGACAATGACGTATCTACGTTTGAGAAATTTATTGAAAGATAATGATAAGATGAGAGAAGCTCTGATCTTAAAAATGCAAAACAAATGCGGGGCTTGTTCCAATTTTCAAAAAGAATTAGCCGCCACTCAAAATATAAAATCGGCATACAGATTACAAGTTTTCATAAATGCACCAAACAAAATGCTGATTTTTTATTTAAAATCATGGTGCAAGGCACCTTAACAGCCTGAGCAGTAGCTCACTTACTACATCACAATAAAAATGCCTTCTCTCTGGAAGGGAAAACTTACATTGACGATAATATTGTAAAACAGAAATCAATTGCTCATACATATATA
Source organism: Sequoia sempervirens (assembly GCA_007258455.2). Taxonomy (NCBI): domain Eukaryota; kingdom Viridiplantae; phylum Streptophyta; class Pinopsida; order Cupressales; family Cupressaceae; genus Sequoia; species Sequoia sempervirens. The sequence goes on along the minus strand of VDFB02267576.1, from coordinate 12,380 downwards.
TAAAATTTTGAATGATCCAACAAGAATACATCATTGTTGTAACACTCAATTATTTGCCAATGGTGGCAGCCGTTGCTTCAGCCAGTCAGCGACTATTAGCCTAAGCAGAAGCTCCAGTAGGGTGCACATTTGCAGTCTTCTCTTCAGCCCCATCAACACCATCATCAATGGCCAGTGGCACCGTTTTAACCTGCCCATGATCAGTATATGTCCAGTCAATAAATCATTACTCCAATTAACTGCCTATCTAGTTTTGGGAAGTTAATGGAGTTTTTCACCACTTACCAGGTTACGGTACTTGAGGATGTAAAACATCTCCAAATAGCGCCGGGTCTCTCTTCTTTCAAGCTTGGATACATACTTCCAGAACCCGTAAACCCCAGACAGAGTCATTAATTTATCAGCATAAATCTGCCACGTATATCTGCAACAAAAGTACTTACAAAATTTCAGTTGAAATCAACATGATTTGTGAAAAAAATATTAAGAATGGTGAATAACAGTAATTTTTTACGAAGTCAGTTCGGATGCAGAATGGTATTAAAATAATTTGCAAAAAATCTAACCCTAAACTGACCTTTCATAGATACGCTTTAGACCTGCATCAGAGATTGCATCCCAGTGACTGGGTTCTGTCTTGCACCTCTCAAAGAAGTCAGCAATCTTCTCACTTGCTGATTCCCCATGATATGGATCAATGTGGAATCCAGAAACTCCATCAACAATTATCTCAGCAGGGCCTCCATTGCTTGTAGCAAATGTTGGAAGACCGCATGTCATGGCCTCAACAACAGTGAGCCCAAAAGCTTCATAGAGTGCAGGCTGGAACATAGCACAAAAATACGAACATTACAAAAGACTGTTAAACCCCAGCCCTTCCTATCAACTCGGTAAATAAACTGGTATATCATATAAGGTGCACATTCAAATAAACACAACAATTTCAAACTGAAGTTATCGGTGCAGTGGTCCTGAGTTTGATTTAAGATTAAACAAAATCCAAACGCTAACCTGTACAAAGGCACCCTTTGTGTCACAAATGTAGCGATACAGCTCACCATTGCGCACTCTATTCTTTTGTGCACATATCCACCGAAACTGCCCACTCAAGCTATACTCTTTCATAAGGATGTGCATTTTCTCAATTTCAGCTATTTCTTCTCTATCTCTCGACTTTGATGGGTCGACATCACCCGCGACAACAACAAGATTGACCAGCCCTCTCAAACGACTGTTCTTGGCAAACCATTCAACTAGTCCCGTCATGTTTTTCACCCGATCAAGTCTTGCCATAGAGAAGATAATAGGTTTGTTCCGGTCACTCAATACACCTCTGAAAACAGAGCAAAGGCAACAATCTCTTAACAAAAAAAGAAACACTTGATTAATGAGTTTCTTCTAAAGAGTCATTATAAGACAATCTCTGCTGGCTTCTATTCTTGCAATGAAGAAACATTGCAGGCACAGTAGTTTAGGATGAACTAATTTTCCTTTTCAAGCAAAAAAGCTGTTACTAAGAAATTCCTTCTCCTAATACCTTGCAAAGAAATACCTACTAAACCAGGGTAGACAGTCATACCCATAGGAGCTAAACATCATCTGCTAGAGTTGCTTTCAACCTTTTTATATTTAAGTATGAGATATAAGAGAAAAAGACATGTTCTGAAAATCTTTGCTAGATTTTGCTTGATGTCAAATACTAAAGCTTCTCAGGCATAACATGGACGCCTTTCATTTGAAAAAACAATCATTACAGGCAAAGAGTAAGAATGCTTGTAGAGTCGGAAACTAGCAATGCAGAAATGGTCATCAAAGGTGAAAACTTGCTTGCAGACATTTCAACACAAAACTTTTAAAAGAGGAAGCATGGCAGGAGAGTAAATTCTGAATGTAGAGTATCACTTACACATGGTCTGCTGTCTGTTCAGGACTGAATAGGAGTTCTTCAATGGAGCCATGCAAAGCAGTAAGCCGGTGCTGCTTGTCTGTGTATGGGAAATAAATATGCATGTCTGCTCCAGGAGAAACAATGTTGAATTTAGGATCAAAAACATCAACTCCATGAACCACACGGTAGAGACCAGGAAGAGTGAAAGCAGTGTGGCTTTCATATTGTCCAACAGTGTCCTTGCTGCACAACAAAATAATACATCCATATTAAGCACCTGATCTAACAGCTAACAGGTACTCAAAAAACCATAATTCCTAATTATCTAAAGAAAAAAAAAAATCTTGACCTCATTTCACATTTCTTGAGAGCCTCTCTTGTACTAAAAATATTTTAAATCCTTACATCTACAAACACTTTTAACATGTTTCTATATTTGACTTATACATCATGTTTTGAAGGCTAGTTCACATTTGCCATATTTGAGAAATAATCAATAATCAAAAGGTAACATCATACATACTGGAAAGATGCATAGGCAAGTAGAGAAAATCAGAGCAATGGGATGAAGAGAAAAAAGATAAATTAAGAAACCCTTGACACAAGTAAGCAGATTGTCTGACCTTCCCGCGATCTCTTGGTATGTGCTTGTGATTATGAAATCTGCATGATTCATTGCAATTATATCAGCAGTGAACTGGCAGGAGAAATGATACTTCTCTTCGAAGTTTTTCCAATATATGTCAGAATCTGGGTATTTGGTCTTCTCCAAAGCATGAGCAATATTGCACTGGCAAGACACAAATGAACTCAATTTGAGAATTTTTGTAGGGAAATAGAAGAAAATGTTAATTCTGTTACAATAAATATGCAGAAAGGATAATAGCCAGTGAAAAAACCTGAGTGATTCCTTGTTTATGTGCAATCAAAGATGCCACTAAGTTTCCATCACTGTAGTTTCCAATAATCAGATCAGGTGCACCTTGTAGCTCTGAAGTTATTTCACCATATGCATCCTAAATCAACACAGAGGAAACTAGTTAGTTCCACATGAGGTATTGAAGGAACAAAAACCATAAATATATATTTGTGTACCATAAGCTCTTTCCTTCATTCAATCAGCTTCATTTCAGAAATAAGTCTGTTTCACCTTCCTTTGTTCATTGAATTATAGCATTTAAAAACCAATGACTTTTTCAGAAATTATGAAAAACTGATATGCTCATGTGCACCCCGGGCAGACCAACAGTTATTTTTAACAATTTCAATGTTGACAAGTCATTAGCAATTTACCTCTGCATATGTTTCTAGGTAAGGCCACACATCAAATCGAGAAACCCATTTACGCAAAACTCCCTTCTCAGTTCTGAAGGGCACCCTAAGAATCCGTGAATGTTGTGATCCACTAATTCTTTCAATTCGCTGATTGCATGTGGTCCCTTGAGCTTCCGGAATCAGACGAGTCACCTAAAATACATGTCAGAAGCAACATGAGAACACAGCTTTACCAAATCATAAGGTAATAGAAATAAAGAACAATTCTTGCACATAAAGACACAGAAGCCAGGCACTTCACTGAATAACATACATATACCAGCAACATGAACAGTTCACACAGACAGATTTTACGCTCAGAAAAAACGCCTCACCCATGAGTATGTAAGAGTGCAAAGCATTCCATCAAAGCTAAGAATTTCCACATAGGAGGTCAAAGCTAATATAAATACAGGAGACATAAATGTGGGCAACAGAGATACTTTACCACAAGAATCTGAGGCGTGATGTCCAATCCTTGCTGTTTTATTCTCAGTAACATTTCATTCTCCAAGGCACGAACTTGATCAAGGATATATACAATCTGTTTTCAAAAAATAAATTACGAGAACATTGAATTTAGCATTTAATCTTTAGTATTATAATGATAAGTATTATGCTCTGTAGAGCTGGGAAAGTGATCCATTAATCCCATGCAATTCAGAACCATCTGTCCAACTTTTAAGTGGATAGAATGCTAAGCATTCAATAACAAAGTTATAAATTTCAAATAACAGAGAACGGATTTTCTTATAGAGTTTATATTATACTTTAATTAAAAAATCAAAATATACCTGTCCGCCAGTGTCTGGCATTCCCAGAACACCTGCTTGACCAAAATACCCATGGGGTGAAAGGATCACAACATTGAAGACCATCGGAATTCTGCCTAGAAACTTTTCTAAGGTTGTTGGATCAGGTGCCTGAAGATTCTCCAAAAGCAAATGAATCATATCCAAGACACGTTCTGCATTGTCCCCCCATCCTTTTTCCAATCCCATTTCTTGAAATCTGCCCAAATCAATCATTGAGAATCAAATGAAGATGACTTATATTTTCTACTCTTATATACTTGTATCTGATTTCCTGTTATATTGCTTTTGCTTGAAATCTATTCTCCTTCAAGGAATCAAAACTAAGCAGATATTATAAGATTTTGCTCAAAACTAAAGTTACTGATGTTGAGGAAAAAGAGGCACATGTTTAAGCTCAATCACATCCTCAGAGAAAAACTTATTTCAGTTTTATTCACACAGCAATACCATGTACAAAAAATAAAATTAAACACTAGAGGTTGAACTTACTTGTGCTCAAACTCTGCATATGGTGTATCCTTAGGGAGCTTGTTAAGCTGTTCCTCAGCCTTTACCAAGGCAGAACGTAGCTTTGGCAAACTCTGTATCCTTTCATTCAGCATGAGCGACTGCAAATTAAATGGCATGGGTTATATATAACTTTTTCTTGCACTGTCTTTGGAATACTATATATACTAAATTGAAAAGGACATAAAATATAAACATATAGTGCCCATGATGCAAAATTGCATCTCAGAATTTATTGTGTTGGTCTCACAACATTGAAGCTACAGATAGCATTCTTTGAATTGTCTTCTTTACAACTTGAAAATCAAAATGTACAGTTCCTAGAATATTCATGTAGGATATCTGCATATGCTCTAATATGCATGTGCTCCAAAATGTTACATGTGATCTGTCTATAACATCAGTCAGAAACTTTGAGCAATTCAAAAAGATAGCATAGGAATAAAATCATCTTCCAGATGAACCTTTTCCTATTATAGTTGGGTTCAGATTACTCAAGTAAATCAAATATAGGTTTTTTTATAAAGGACTGAAGCACAAATTAGCTACAGGTTCAAACCAGGTTAGTTTTCATTGTTTTCTGAAACAGAACATATAAACAAATTTTCATTTGCATTTTCTCACGTACATTGAAATTATATCTGTAACATGATGGCACCAAATGTGTGCATATTACTATGATATGAACCAAAGGAGAAGAACCAACCTGTCCCCGGTAGTTGTGTTGTCTAAGGAAATCCAGCAAGGGCTGCATGCTTTCTTTATCACGGAATAGTCTTGAGGACAAGTGTCGGTTCAAAAATTGAACTCCACTGCCGATAGAAGATGGTCGTGTTGGACGAGGAAAGGATGAATTGAAGGGCTCGAAGTCTAGCTCCAATACATAGTTGTCCTTGTCTCTGGAAAAAAGGACAGCATCTATTTTAGTTGCTCATTTAGATATAAAGAAAAATGGTTGTGCATCTACCAACATATGATAAAGCATGTAAGAAAACACCCTGTGAATATATATTTTTGCTCTTGCGGAAATACTGTCTGTGTACACCCAAATTTGTCCATCAATGAACTTTTACTTGGAAACATCGCCTCAAAAAATTTACTACCTTCATCTTTCAGATTTTGTATTGTAAGAAAGAAAGTTCAAGACCATCTTAAAAGCATACTTAAACAGAGAGCATCTTGGGAGAAAAACTTTACAATACAGTACAGTTATCTTCTTAAAAGACACGACCCTTCATTTGTATTTAAACACAGTTTCCCTTAATTTACTCCATAATAAACATTGAATGCTATTACCTTCCATTCACAAGGTGTTCCTTGAATTCTAAATATTCGGGCACCGAAAGCTGTTCAACCACAAGTTCGTCAACATTGACACGAACATACTCCCAAACACCAGGCCTTGGTCGTACCGCCAAGGCAACCCATGGGGGAATAACGATGGCTTCCTGCAGCATATATCAAATTTCTTCATAATCAACAACCAACTCAGTACATGTCATGCACCAGTAATATTAATTTTGAAATGTACAACTTGAGATAAGACAGTCATGCTTTTTAGCTTCCAAACAATGAGAAGGGCCATACCTGTGTGGACCTCAGCATATCTCCAAATACTCCATCTTTGAGCTTTTTGTTTTCATCACTTTCTCCTTTAACTTCAGCTAGCCCATCAAGCAGGTGATGAGGCTGCAAGATCTTCTTTCCTTGAGCCACATATCTGGAACAATTAAACAAAATGAATCAAATTGCTATTCTTGTTTTATATATTAATATAACAAGTTATCGATCTTCCTCAAAACATGTTCCTCTTTATTTCATGGAAACAGACCATAAAGAAAAATACAAATCTTCCTCAAATTCCCTGGCTACATTTTCTTCACAATCATAATAATTTTAGGAAGCAAAGCAGCAGTTTATTATATGTTATAACTGCAGTATTAACTTTATAAATGATAGATTGCTCCTGTCAATAACACAAAACACTTTCCACAATATGTATAAGCTTGATCCAAATATGATCTTTGAGAGAACAAACTTGCTGGGCTGCATTTTATTTAAGTAGCTTTTGAATTCGGCACACATCCTATAAGCACCGTTATAAAAAGTTAGCTCCCCTGATTTTTACATTATAAAATAAGGAGATATGTAATGTAACTTGCCTTAAGGAGGAACAGATTGCACTGGTCAGCTCTATTTGATTTAGATAGGAATGTTTAAGTGGCTTGTAAGGGATCTTCATATTCTGAGACCTAGTAAACAAGGATGTTAGCATCCCATCTAGCTAACATGCTATGACAAACTCATAGAACTTCTGGTCTGTCACAGGACCCAAAGTTCTGTTGACCTGCATGTAAGAGAAATCCAAATGTAGGATGGTTTGATCATAAACTGCTTATAACATCCACCTTGGAGGTACTCTATTAGACTCCTGAGAATTAGCGATTAGAAATATACATCAAGTCAGACTATTAAAAGATCTATTAACAATCTGTCAATCCCATTGGCTATGCCTGAATTAAAAACCCTGTTACTAAAACCCCATTCTAACCACAAATAAAGCAATGAGAACCACATACCAAGATGAAAATGACCAATCGAGATCTAGTTTTGTGGTAATTGTCATGGTGGAAAACGATTAGTATAATTTGCCTAATTACAACGTAAATGCTGTTTCTAAAAGTTGGTCATTCTTGCTGTGTTTAATTTTTGGGAGAATTCTGCATGGAATATTTGGGGTGAGCTTCTTCTCCTCTTATCAGATAAGTATCAAAATTCCTGATAATGAAGAATCTCACCCTCTCATTAGCAGCATAGAATTTTCACTAGTATACTTAATATGCTTCATAAAAGGTAAAGAAACTCACTGAAACTTGGAACAGACAATACCCTTCGCAGGGTTACCCAGAAGATTATAATGTCAATGCCAGGGCACTACACAGGATCAAGGCCTAATAATTACAGCATTGAGAAGGGCACAATCCTAAAACATTGGAAGCAATTAATATCAATCATGAGACGCCTCTCCAAATTGCTAAACGTAAAATCTTTGATTAGTTACTAGAAACTTAAATAAATGCAACTAACTTCACAAAACTGGCCAAGCATTAAAGATCCTGAGACTTTTATCAAAGTACAAAAAGTAAACATGGTTACCGGTACCTGGCTCCCTGTCACTTTTGTAATGTCACTACCGGAAGACCTATGTCCCGCCATAGAACTGCAAACAAACAAGGGAATCGCCACACTACCGACGTCATATTGCCCCGAGTAGGCTTGCCTCGTACCACAACAACTCTTAACTAGGGTCAAGCATACTACAGTTAACCATAAACCCCTAAGCCTGTGTCATAAACCTCCAACCTGTAACGCCCAAGCAGAACATCACAAATCCCACAAAGAAAAAAATCAAACCCAGCTATGATCCTTAAAAATACCCACAACCCTGACAAAGACACCCACTTCCAAAACTCTACAGAAATTGCAAAATTTGCACCAGTACAGAGAAAATGCACGGCGTGGATATTTCAAAAGCCCGTGAAGAACACCAAACCAAGTCCAGATTTAATTAGGAAAGAAACCCGCGTGGCAGACCAGAAATCCACTTCCAAACAGCTCAAGAGATTTGCAAATTTGCGCCATGCAAAAAAAAATGCAGGTAGTTGAAATACCCACAAAAACACCAAACAAAACCAAATTTGAAAATGGAACGCACAGAACAGACTAACTACCCTATCACAAAAATGCCTCGCGAGACTGTAAAACTCACACCAGAAAAGCGCGCCGACAGACATTTGGATGACCAATAAACACAGAAAAAAAAGGCAGTCTTGATATTATATCTACTCGGGCATAAATTTAGTAAGACATCTGAAAATCAGCTATCAGAATGATGGCATGACAACAGAGAAGACAACAATCAAATATTTACCGTGAGAGCAGATGAACAATTTCGTTGCGGTGCTCGTTCAGCGTGTCCTCAACACGCTCGCGCATGCTCACAACGCGGCTCAGCATTGCGGTCACCATCCTTAACAATCGGAACAAAGAAAATTCTCAAAGTTCCCTCTCTGAGTCGAACAAACAACAATTCGATTGATGTGCGCTCTGAGCAAACAACACAGAAGAACCAATAGTATGCCACTCCAGAACAAAAACTGAAAGACAGATATGATCTTCTTTCTCTTCCTCTTCTAGAAGATTTGACAAACTCAAGCAGCAAAACAAAAGCAAAAACGCTTCTTAACGCAAACGATACACGCAAGTGAAAGTCGTGGAAGAAGCAGAGCGCTCACAGGGTTTTATATTGACGGGTTACTAGTAGTTCAGCTTACTCTGTCAGTATGACTTTTAATTAAAGGAAAAATAATTAGAATCCGCTTTACCAAAACCAGGTGTTCATCATATCCCCCAAAAACATTCAATTAACAAGTGGGTTTTCCGGCATAATCAAGATTGTTAGCTGTTTTAGCGCTTGAAAATCTGCACCTGTAGAAAACTTTCTGCGCGTCGTGGCATACACGTCAGATTTGACTGCGAGCCCAAGTGTACATGTTAGGAGTCCCGGTTTCTGTGATAACTGGGCGGCTTCAATACTGCTGGGGACGCAGCCAATGGATTTCAAGGAGTTAGTCTCTGTGTTTCGTGTTCCCCGTAAGGCGGTTTCTTTGTCGAGCTGTGTGGTCGTCATCATGTGTTTTCCCAGCTGCACTCTTCCCAATGGACTCCCGTTTCACCTAATTTAATACCAGTTACTGCCTGTCGTGCGGTTATTGGATTAGATTTTATGACGACGTTGACGTCGATTGTGGATAAAATGAATTTAGGTAGCTTCTGCCTCCGCCGTCACCATTTATCGAAACCTACGAGAAGCTTCTCTATTCTGCGCTTAAATTCGTACTGTTGTCCGCTTTGGATAGTTGAATTTTTTGTGAAGTTTCTAGGTTTCGAAATCTACAGACCGGTTTTCTCCGTTAGTTTGCGAACCGCGAGAAATTGAGAGAACTGAAGACTTTTACCTAATAGCCCCATGAGACCTAGAAATTGATGGGATCCAACAAAGGAATAATTTTATTCTCTAGAAAAATGTTTATCATAAAAATCATTTTACTTATATTGATTGATAGTTTTATTTAATATATATTCTTGGTTAGAATTATTAGCTTTCGAGATGTCTCTCAATAGGATCAATTTTTTTTATGTGGCACCACTTTCAAATTATTAAGTCCTTGCAAATCAAGTTGTTCCAATACATTAACTAAGTTTTTTCTTTGAGGATGCTCTCCAAACATCCAAAACAATATGCATTATAGAATAATACGCATTGAACTAGTCCAACTAGTTTTGTGGCCCTGACACTAATCTCTCAAAGTTCTTGTCTCTCATATAGCTCATACAAACATTCTCATAGCCACATTGCATGCTACTTTGGAAGACTGCCTAAATATCAACTTGATCATTCAGCCCAAACTTTGTAATGGGGATTAAGAGTCACATACCTCTCAACCTCTTTTGTTACTTGCAACAGACTTATCACTTGACTAGTACTCTTTGAGTATGTGTAAGCTCTTCCAAAGTTGCTCACATTTGGACCTTGTCCACTTAAGCCAACTTTGCCCCATCCTCATGGGACTCAAGGTCCTACACCTCTTTTTAGCATCCACCATGTTTAGGCAACTATGGGGTGTGTGTCCAACACAATACCCTTCCATCATGCATGAATCCTTTCTTTGTTCCGCTCAACACACATCCAACATAATTGTTCTAAAGAGTCTTATACCCTCTTAGATTCACCCAACTCAATGAGCCTCCTCATTGAGACAAAAAACGCTTATAAGGAGTCATCCCATACAACAACAATTACTCTACTTCACTAGACTATGATTTTGGACACCCGAGAACCATTCCATTACAAACCTAGCTACTTTACTAGTTTAGGACCCCAATCCAACCCTAGAGTCTCCTTAATGCTCAACCTAATTACTTTGCTTCAATGGATTGGGGTTGTGCTCTAACACCCACAAGAAACCTCATCCATCCACAAGGAGGCAAGATTACTTGCATTCATCACTAAGATCCATGTAGAACACCCAACACCATCCATGGATGGTGGGACTACTCTTCTTCATCCCTAGCGGCAAAGTGTCACAATTTGCTTTCCTAGCTCTCTATCCTCTTGGATGCTCAAACCAACCATACCTCCTATACCATGCATTTGATTTGGATATTCTTGTATGTCGAACACTGTATGACATAGTATTATTTTATTTCCACTAATTCTACAATGCAAAAAGGTATATTATATCTACTCAATCTTTTTTGGACATTGTCCACCTTCTAATCTCACACCTAAGATGAGACAAGCTAGTTCGTAACTAAGCTTTTAACATTCCATTTTATTTTTATTTGTGATCACATGAGAGTGTGAATTTTCTAACGTAATGTTCTCTCATTCACACAAACATTTTCCACATGATCTTTTCCATTTTTCTCCCACATTTTTAATTCCCTACTTGAACATTCTATCCACTTAATGTTTTATTTTATTCATATATTCTTTTTCTTTTTCTCCGCCTCTATTTTAAATGTATTTCTTTTAAAATATCTTATTCAAAGCCAACTTCTAATTCTAGAGTGCAAAAAGGTATATTATATCTACTCTATCTTTTTTTGGACATTGCACACCTCATAATCTCACACCTAAGATGATACAAGCTAGTTCATAACTAAGCTTTTAGCATTCCATTTTATTTTTACTCGTGGTTACATGAGAGAGTGAAGTTTCTAACATAATGTTCCCTCCTTCACACAAACATTTTCCACATGATCTTTTCAGCTTTTTCTCCCACATTTTTTAATTCCCCACTTAAACATTTTATCCATTTAATATTTTATTTTATTCATATACTTTTTATTAAAAAAATAACTTGATTCAAAGCCAACATCTCTATTTCTTTTCTTTTTTAAGTGGAAAGGTCTAGAGATTAATTAAAGTGGAGAAATTTCGGTGTTTGTGTACTAAATTGCTGGAAAGTATTCGTTCATTTTGTTCTTTCTCCCTTCTACCGTACTCTACTAAAACACATGAAAGAATATTAGGAGTTTTTCCCTTGGCCACCCTCTTGCATTGGAGGTCCACGTTTCCCTCCCTTGGCTGACTAGACCGTCACATGGCAGTTGATAAAGCTGATGGGTCAGGTTTCATGATATGACACGTTGATATATTTTCCTTTTCACATACCTAAATGTTGTTCGTCTTAAATTGCCTTACCTCCTTACACTTGGAGATCTGCAAAGGCCAACTCACTCTACTTAACCACATGATGAGTCATGAAAGGCCAACTATGCAAATGATGAAAAAAAGTTATTAATAAGCAAAATTAGTACATTCTAATGGTTATGTCGAGACTAAATTATATGTTTAAGTAATATATTAGAGTATAAATTGATAAATAGATTAGGATAAACATTGTTTTATTTAGCAATTTTATTTATATAGAATAACATTTAAAAGTATGTGCATTAGAATGATGGATATATTTGTTTATGCGTTTTTTAAATTTATACAAAACGGTCATAAATAGATGAGGTAAGAGATACTCTAATTTTTAAAAATATTGATAATATTAATGTAAGTGTTTACGGAATTAATAACAATGGTAGTAATAATAAGGTCTTTATTATATTAAAGCAGTAAGAATATAATCATAAATATACAAACGATTGGTAATGCAAGTGCTAGTAATTGAATTAAAGTAAAATATTAAGAATTTACATAAATACAATTTATGTTTAAGCATTTATCTTAATTTACACTTTAGTATTGCTTTACGAAACTTGTCCTCCTTTGTACATTT
>VDFB02267575.1:0-26256 GCA_007258455.2 Sequoia sempervirens | reverse complement strand
TATGCTTAATTAATTACATCACATTGATTAATTAATTAAGTCACTTATTCCTCTTTATTACTTAAGCTAAACTTAGGCACATTAATAATTAATTAATTATTAATTATTGAGTGTGCACACTAGGGTTTCATTTAGAGTTTCCCGTTTTAGGGTTTCGTGATCTCCTTCATAAGGATTGATCACTTTGTAATAATTGATTCTCTAAATGCATTTTTACTCAGAGGTTTACAGAGAACATCTTTTTCGGTTCTTCATATCTTTTGCATGTGACAGGTATCCATCTTGCATGCAGGTGATCTTGGATTCTAACAGGAAGTTGTTATATATATATATAGTTTTTTCCAAAAGCAACTACTACCATCCCATGCATGTGGGATATATATAGTTTTTCCAAAAGCAACTACTACCATCCCATGCATGTGGGATAATTACTTTATTCTAACAACAAATGGGATGACTTACAAAACATATGTATCATCCTTTATTAATGCTAACTAAGAGCGACTTACAAGGTGTATGCACCCAACTAATGTACTAGGTAACAAAGTATAATAGGGTACATAACATTACCTAACTAAATATATGATTACACCAACACCCCCCCTCAAATATAACTTAGAGGGAGGAAATGGGGTATGACAAGCCATATTATGTACCCATGTACAATCTAAAATACCCCAAGATACATAGAGAGTGAACCCCCCTAAAAGACATGAAGGAAGAGAGAAAGACTAGATAAGCTCTCCAAAAATGATAGTGTCATGCAACCCAAGATGCAACCCAAGAAGAGCTTGACGATGAGTACAAGTGCTCTCTATAAAGGGTTTGGAGAAAATATCTACAATCTACTCTAATGTGGAATATTACTAAAGATCTATGATCTACTCCGAAATAAGATCTTTGATGTAATGCAAATGGATCTAAATATGCTTGGTTCACTAGCAATAAACTAGATTCCTAGAGATCACAACACTTAATTGTCATAGTAGATTGATCATCACTAGTTAGGATGTGTTGAATCCAAATGACCTTTGTAGTGTTAGCCATAGCCCCTATGTACTTTATCTCTATAGGTGAAAGAGGAATAGCATGTTACTTCTTGCTCAACCAACAAATAAGCCCAGATCTAAGGTGAAAGGTATAACCAAATGCGAACATGTGATCCTTAGAATCACCTAGTTAAAATTTATATATCCTACCAAGTTTATGCCTCTTCCTACTACATTGTGTATCCCATATGTATGTGTTGCCTATGCACAATGGAATATATGTTTGAAGGCTTTCCAATTGAGCTTATAAGGTTCTTGTATAAAGTGAGAAACCATGCTAATAGCATAGGAAATTTTAGAAGTATATGTGAGGTATATTAGAGCCCCCACAAGTTGTTAATACAAGGTAGCATCAACAAGAGTTTAAAAAATAAACCTCCAACTTTACTCCTAATAGGAAGGGAATTGGTGTGGGCTTATAAGAAACCATCTAAAACCATGAGAGAATATCTAGAGCATACTTGGGTTGAGCAAGACTTATTTCGGAACCACCCTCTTTATCTCAATTTCAAAAAAGTAATGAAAAAATCCCAAGTTATTAATAGAGAATGTGCCATGTAGAGTAGAATGTATGGAGTCAATTGGGGATGAATAACTCCTAGGGACGTTCAAGTCATCAACATACAAAGATAAGACTTAGTCCACCACCAAATGATTTCCCACCTTAATCTCCTTACATTTAACCATTGTAATACACTTGAAATACAATAAAATTAAGAAGGCTTAAAAGTTTTGTGATGTAATTTTCTTAAAATAATAAGAAAATAGACTTAGTCCACCACCATATGATTTACCACCTTAATATCCTTAAATTTGCTTCTCCTGAAATTTGTTGTGATACACAACATTGATTTTTTGTTTCCTTTTTTATCCGTATTACATTTGATTAAGTTCCCTTTTTTCCCATATTTCAGCCATTTAGCCTTTTCGAGAAATTTGTTGAAAGATGATGACGTAGCCACGTTTGAGAAATTTGTTGAAAGACAATGACGTATCTACGTTTGAGAAATTTATTGAAAGATAATGATAAGATGAAAGAAGCTCTGATCTTAAAAATGCAAAACAAATGCGGGGCTTGTTCCAATTTTCAAAAAGAATTAGCCGCCACTCAAAATATAAAATCGGCATACAGATTACAAGTTTTCATAAATGCACCAAACAAAATGCTGATTTTTTATTTAAAATCATGGTGCAAGGCACCTTAACAGCCTGAGCAGTAGCTCACTTACTACATCACAATAAAAATGCCTTCTCTCTGGAAGGGAAAACTTACATTGACGATAATATTGTAAAACAGAAATCAATTGCTCATACATATATATAAAATTTTGAATGATCCAACAAGAATAAATCATTGTTGTAACACTCAATTATTTGCCAATGGTGGCAGCCGTTGCTTCAGCCAGTCAGCGACTATTAGCCTAAGCAGAAGCTCCAGTAGGGTGCACATTTGCAGTCTTCTCTTCAGCCCCATCAACACCATCATCAATGGCCATTGGCACCGTTTTAACCTGCCCATGATCAGTATATGTCCAGTCAATAAATCATTACTCCAATTAACTGCCTATCTAGTTTTGGGAAGTTAATGGAGTTTTTCACCACTTACCAGGTTACGGTACTTGAGGATGTAAAACATCTCCAAATAGCGCCGGGTCTCTCTTCTTTCAAGCTTGGATACATACTTCCAGAACCCGTAAACCCCAGACAGAGTCATTAATTTATCAGCATAAATCTGCCACGTATATCTGCAACAAAAGTACTTACAAAATTTCAGTTGAAATCAACATGATTTGTGAAAAAAATATTAAGAATGGTGAATAACAGTAATTTTTTACGAAGTCAGTTTGGATGCAGAATGGTATTAAAATAATTTGCAAAAAATCTAACCCTAAACTGACCTTTCATAGATACGCTTTAGACCTGCATCAGAGATTGCATCCCAGTGACTGGGTTCTGTCTTGCACCTCTCAAAGAAGTCAGCAATCTTCTCACTTGCTGATTCCCCATGATATGGATCAATGTGGAATCCAGAAACTCCATCAACAATTATCTCAGCAGGGCCTCCATTGCTTGTAGCAAATGTTGGAAGACCGCATGTCATGGCCTCAACAACAGTGAGCCCAAAAGCTTCATAGAGTGCAGGCTAGAACATAGCACAAAAATACGAACATTACAAAAGACTGTTAAACCCCAGCCCTTCCTATCAACTCGGTAAATAAACTGGTATATCATATAAGGTGCACATTCAAATAAACACAACAATTTCAAACTGAAGTTATCGGTGCAGTGGTCCTGAGTTTGATTTAAGATTAAACAAAATCCAAACGCTAACCTGTACAAAGGCACCCTTTGTGTCACAAATGTAGCGATACAGCTCACCATTGCGCACTCTATTCTTTTGTGCACATATCCACCGAAACTGCCCACTCAAGCTATACTCTTTCATAAGGATGTGCATTTTCTCAATTTCAGCTATTTCTTCTCTATCTCTCGACTTTGATGGGTCAACATCACCCGCGACAACAACAAGATTGACCAGCCCTCTCAAACGACTGTTCTTGGCAAACCATTCAACTAGTCCCGTCATGTTTTTCACCCGATCAAGTCTTGCCATAGAGAAGATAATAGGTTTGTTCCGGTCACTCAATACACCTCTGAAAACAGAGCAAAGGCAACAATCTCTTAACAAAAAAAGAAACACTTGATTAATGAGTTTCTTCTAAAGAGTCATTATAAGACAATCTCTGCTGGCTTCTATTCTTGCAATGAAGAAACATTGCAGGCACAGTAGTTTAGGATGAACTAATTTTCCTTTTCAAGCAAAAAAGCTGTTACTAAGAAATTCCTTCTCCTAATACCTTGCAAAGAAATACCTACTAAACCAGGGTAGACAGTCATACCCATAGGAGCTAAACATCATCTGCTAGAGTTGCTTTCAACCTTTTTATATTTAAGTATGAGATATAAGAGAAAAAGACATGTTCTGAAAGTCTTTGCTAGATTTTGCTTGATGTCAAATACTAAAGCTTCTCAGGCATAACATGGACGCCTTTCATTTGAAAAAACAATCATTACAGGCAAAGAGTAAGAATGCTTGTAGAGTCGGAAACTAGCAATGCAGAAATGGTCATCAAAGGTGAAAACTTGCTTGCAGACATTTCAACACAAAACTTTTGAAAGAGGAAGCATGGCAGGAGAGTAAATTCTGAATGTAGAGTATCACTTACACATGGTCTGCTGTCTGTTCAGGACTGAATAGGAGTTCTTCAATGGAGCCATGCAAAGCAGTAAGCCGGTGCTGCTTGTCTGTGTATGGGAAATAAATATGCATGTCTGCTCCAGGAGAAACAATGTTGAATTTAGGATCAAAAACATCAACTCCATGAACCACACGGTAGAGACCAGGAAGAGTGAAAGCAGTGTGGCTTTCATATTGTCCAACAGTGTCCTTGCTGCACAACAAAATAATACATCCATATTAAGCACCTGATCTAACAGCTAACAGGTACTCAAAAAACCATAATTCCTAATTATCTAAAGAAAAAAAAAAATCTTGACCTCATTTCACATTTCTTGAGAGCCTCTCTTGTACTAAAAATATTTTAAATCCTTACATCTACAAACACTTTTAACATGTTTCTATATTTGACTTATACATCATGTTTTGAAGGCTAGTTCACATTTGCCATATTTGAGAAATAATCAATAATCAAAAGGTAACATCATACATACTGGAAAGATGCATAGGCAAGTAGAGAAAATCAGAGCAATGGGATGAAGAGAAAAAAGATAAATTAAGAAACCCTTGACACAAGTAAGCAGATTGTCTGACCTTCCCGCGATCTCTTGGTATGTGCTTGTGATTATGAAATCTGCATGATTCATTGCAATTATATCAGCAGTGAACTGGCAGGAGAAATGATACTTCTCTTCAAAGTTTTTCCAATATATGTCAGAATCTGGGTATTTGGTCTTCTCCAAAGCATGAGCAATATTGCACTGGCAAGACACAAATGAACTCAATTTGAGAATTTTTGTACGGAAATAGAAGAAAATGTTAATTCTGTTACAATAAATATGCAGAAAGGATAATAGCCAGTGAAAAAACCTGAGTGATTCCTTGTTTATGTGCAATCAAAGATGCCACTAAGTTTCCATCACTGTAGTTTCCAATAATCAGATCAGGTGCACCTTGTAGCTCTGAAGTTATTTCACCATATGCATCCTAAATCAACACAGAGGAAACTAGTTAGTTCCACATGAGGTATTGAAGGAACAAAAACCATAAATATATATTTGTGTACCATAAGCTCTTTCCTTCATTCAATCAGCTTCATTTCAGAAATAAGTCTGTTTCACCTTCCTTTGTTCATTGAATTATAGCATTTAAAAACCAATGACTTTTTCAGAAATTATGAAAAACTGATATGCTCATGTGCACCCCGGGCAGACCAACAGTTATTTTTAACAATTTCAATGTTGACAAGTCATTAGCAATTTACCTCTGCATATGTTTCTAGGTAAGGCCACACATCAAATCGAGAAACCCATTTACGCAAAACTCCCTTCTCAGTTCTGAAGGGCACCCTAAGAATCCGTGAATGTTGTGATCCACTAATTCTTTCAATTCGCTGATTGCATGTGGTCCCTTGAGCTTCCGGAATCAGACGAGTCACCTAAAATACATGTCAGAAGCAACATGAGAACACAGCTTTACCAAATCATAAGGTAATAGAAATAAAGAACAATTCTTGCACATAAAGACACAGAAGCCAGGCACTTCACTGAATAACATACATATACCAGCAACGTGAACAGTTCACACAGACAGATTTTACGCTCAGAAAAAGCGCCTCACCCATGAGTATGTAAGAGTGCAAAGCATTCCATCAAAGCTAAGAATTTCCACATAGGAGGTCAAAGCTAATATAAATACAGGAGACATAAATGTGGGCAACAGAGATACTTTACCACAAGAATCTGAGGCGTGATGTCCAATCCTTGCTGTTTTATTCTCAGTAACATTTCATTCTCCAAGGCACGAACTTGATCAAGGATATATACAATCTGTTTTCAAAAAATAAATTACGAGAACATTGAATTTAGCATTTAAACTTTAGTATTATAATGATAAGTATTATGCTCTGTAGAGCTGGGAAAGTGATCCATTAATCCCATGCAATTCAGAACCATCTGTCCAACTTTTAAGTGGATAGAATGCTAAGCATTCAATAACAAAGTTATAAATTTCAAATAACAGAGAACGGATTTTCTTATAGAGTTTATATTATACTTTAATTAAAAAATCAAAATATACCTGTCCGCCAGTGTCTGGCATTCCCAGAACACCTGCTTGACCAAAATACCCATGGGGTGAAAGGATCACAACATTGAAGACCATCGGAATTCTGCCTAGAAACTTTTCTAAGGTTGTTGGATCAGGTGCCTGAAGATTCTCCAAAAGCAAATGAATCATATCCAAGACACGTTCTGCATTGTCCCCCCATCCTTTTTCCAATCCCATTTCTTGAAATCTGCCCAAATCAATCATTGAGAATCAAATGAAGATGACTTATATTTTCTACTCTTATATACTTGTATCTGATTTCCTGTTATATTGCTTTTGCTTGAAATCTATTCTCCTTCAAGGAATCAAAACTAAGCAGATATTATAAGATTTTGCTCAAAACTAAAGTTACTGATGTTAAGGAAAAAGAGGCACATGTTTAAGCTCAATCACATCCTCAGAGAAAAACTTATTTCAGTTTTATTCACACAGCAATACCATGTACAAAAAATAAAATTAAACGCTAGAGGTTGAACTTACTTGTGCTCAAACTCTGCATATGGTGTATCCTTAGGGAGCTTGTTAAGCTGTTCCTCAGCCTTTACCAAGGCAGAACGTAGCTTTGGCAAACTCTGTATCCTTTCATTCAGCATGAGCGACTGCAAATTAAATGGCATGGGTTATATATAACTTTTTCTTGCACTGTCTTTGGAATACTATATATACTAAATTGAAAAGGACATAAAATATAAACATATAGTGCCCATGATGCAAAATTGCATCTCAGAATTTATTGTGTTGGTCTCACAACATTGAAGCTACAGATAGCATTCTTTGAATTGTCTTCTTTACAACTTGAAAATCAAAATGTACAGTTCCTAGAATATTCATGTAGGATATCTGCATATGCTCTAATATGCATGTGCTCCAAAATGTTACATGTGATCTGTCTATAACATCAGTCAGAAACTTTGAGCAATTCAAAAAGATAGCATAGGAATAAAATCATCTTCCAGATGAACCTTTTCCTATTATAGTTGGGTTCAGATTACTCAAGTAAATCAAATATAGGTTTTTTTATAAAGGACTGAAGCACAAATTAGCTACAGGTTCAAACCAGGTTAGTTTTCATTGTTTTCTGAAACAGAACATATAAACAACTTTTCATTTGCATTTTCTCACGTACATTGAAATTATATCTGTAACATGATGGCACCAAATGTGTGCATATTACTATGATATGAACCAAAGGAGAAGAACCAACCTGTCCCCGGTAGTTGTGTTGTCTAAGGAAATCCAGCAAGGGCTGCATGCTTTCTTTATCACGGAATAGTCTTGAGGACAAGTGTCGGTTCAAAAATTGAACTCCACTGCCGATAGAAGATGGTCGTGTTGGACGAGGAAAGGATGAATTGAAGGGCTCGAAGTCTAGCTCCAATACATAGTTGTCCTTGTCTCTGGAAAAAAGGACAGCATCTATTTTAGTTGCTCATTTAGATATAAAGAAAAATGGTTGTGCATCTACCAACATATGATAAAGCATGCAAGAAAACACCCTGTGAATATATATTTTTGCTCTTGCGGAAATACTGTCTGTGTACACCCAAATTTGTCCATCAATGAACTTTTACTTGGAAACATTGCCTCAAAAAATTTACTACCTTCATCTTTCAGATTTTGTAATGTAAGAAAGAAAGTTCAAGACCATCTTAAAAGCATACTTAAACAGAGAGCATCTTGGGAGAAAAACTTTACAATACAGTACAGTTATCTTCTTAAAAGACACGACCCTTCATTTGTATTTAAACACAGTTTCCCTTAATTTACTCCATAATAAACATTGAATGCTATTACCTTCCATTCACAAGGTGTTCCTTGAATTCTAAATATTCGGGCACCGAAAGCTGTTCAACCACAAGTTCGTCAACATTGACACGAACATACTCCCAAACACCAGGCCTTGGTCGTACCGCCAAGGCAACCCATGGGGGAATAACGATGGCTTCCTGCAGCATATATCAAATTTCTTCATAATCAACAACCAACTCAGTACATGTCATGCACCAGTAATATTAATTTTGAAATGTACAACTTGAGATAAGACAGTCATGCTTTTTAGATTCCAAACAATGAGAAGGGCCATACCTGTGTGGACCTCAGCATATCTCCAAATACTCCATCTTTGAGCTTTTTGTTTTCATCACTTTCTCCTTTAACTTCAGCTAGCCCATCAAGCAGGTGATGAGGCTGCAAGATCTTCTTTCCTTGAGCCACATATCTGGAACAATTAAACAAAATGAATCAAATTGCTATTCTTGTTTTATATATTAATATAACAAGTTATCGATCTTCCTCAAAACATGTTCCTCTTTATTTCATGGAAACAGACCATAAAGAAAAATACAAATCTTCCTCAAATTCCCTGGCTACATTTTCTTCACAATCATAATAATTATAGGAAGCAAAGCAGCAGTTTATTATATGTTATAACTGCAGTATTAACTTTATAAATGATAGATTGCTCCTGTCAATAACACAAAACACTTTCCACAATATGTATAAGCTTGATCCAAATATGATCTTTGAGAGAACAAACTTGCTGGGCTGCATTTTATTTAAGTAGCTTTTGAATTCGGCACACATCCTATAAGCACCGTTATAAAAAGTTAGCTCCACTGATTTTTACATTATAAAATAAGGAGATATGTAATGTAACTTGCCTTAAGGAGGAACAGATTGCACTGGTCAGCTCTATTTGATTTAGATAGGAATGTTTAAGTGGCTTGTAAGGGATCTTCATATTCTGAGACCTAGTAAACAAGGATGTTAGCATCCCATCTAGCTAACATGCTATGACAAACTCATAGAACTTCTGGTCTGTCACAGGACCCAAAGTTCTGTTGACCTGCATGTAAGAGAAATCCAAATGTAGGATGGTTTGATCATAAACTGCTTATAACATCCACCTTGGAGGTACTCTATTAGACTCCTGAGAATTAGCGATTAGAAATATACATCAAGTCAGACTATTAAAAGATCTATTAACAATCTGTCAATCCCATTGGCTATGCCTGAATTAAAAACCCTGTTACTAAAACCCCATTCTAACCACAAATAAAGCAATAAGAACCACATACCAAGATGAAAATGACCAATCGAGATCTAGTTTTGTGGTAATTGTCATGGTGGAAAAGGATTAGTATAATTTGCCTAATTACAACGTAAATGCTGTTTCTAAAAGTTGGTCATTCTTGCTGTGTTTAATTTTTGGGAGAATTCTGCATGGAATATTTGGGGTGAGCTTCTTCTCCTCTTATCAGATGAGTTATCAAAATTCCTGATAATGAAGAATCTCACCCTCTCATTAGCAGCATAGAATTTTCACTAGTATACTTAATATGCTTCATAAAAGGTAAAGAAACTCACTGAAACTTGGAACAGACAATACCCTTCGCAGGGTTACCCAGAAGATTATAATGTCAATGCCAGGGCACTACACAGGATCAAGGCCTAATAATTACAGCATTGAGAAGGGCACAATCCTAAAACATTGGAAGCAATTAATATCAATCATGAGACGCCTCTCCAAATTGCTAAACGTAAAATCTTTGATTAGTTACTAGAAACTTAAATAAATGCAACTAACTTCAAAAAACTGGCCAAGCATTAAGATCCTGAGACTTTTATCAAAGTACAAAAAGTAAACATGGTTACCGGTACCTGGCTCCCTGTCACTTTTGTAATGTCACTACCGGAAGACCTATGTCCCGCCATTAAGACCAGAACTGCAAACAAACAAGGGAATCGCCACACTACCGACGTCATATTGCCCCGAGTAGGCTTGCCTCGTACTACAACAACTCTTAACTAGGGTCAAGCATACTACAGTTAACCATAAACCCCTAAGCCTGTGTCATAAACCTCCAACCTGTAACGCCCAAGCAGAACATCACAAATCCCACAAAGAAAAAAATCAAACCCAGCTATGATCCTTAAAAATACCCACAACCCTGACAAAGACACCCACTTCCAAAACTCTACAGAAATTGCAAAATTTGCACCAGTACAGAGAAAATGCACGGCGTGGATATTTCAAAAGCCCGTGAAGAACACCAAACCAAGTCCAGATTTAATTAGGAAAGAAACCCGCGTGGCAGACCAGAAATCCACTTCCAAACAGCTCAAGAGATTTGCAAATTTGCGCCATGCAAAAAAAATGCAGGTAGTTGAAATACCCACCAAAACACCAAACAAAACCAAATTTGAAAATGGAACGCACAGAACAGACTAACTACCCTATCACAAAAATGCCTCGTGAGACTGTAAAACTCACACCAGAAAAGCGCGCCGACAGACATTTGGATGACCAATAAACACAGAAAAAAAAGGCAGTCTTGATATTATATCTACTCGGGCATAAATTTAGTAAGACATCTGAAAATCAGCTATCAGAATGATGGCATGACAACAGAGAAGACAACAATCAAATATTTACCGTGAGAGCAGATGAACAATTTCGTTGCGGTGCTCGTTCAGCGTGTCCTCAACACGCTCGCGCATGCTCACAACGCGGCTCAGCATTGCGGTCACCATCCTTAACAATCGGAAAAAAGAAAATTCTCAAAGTTCCCTCTCTGAGTCGAACAAACAACAATTCGATTGATGTGCGCTCTGAGCAAACAACACAGAAGAACCAATAGTATGCCACTCCAGAACAAAAACTGAAAGACAGATATGATCTTCTTTCTCTTCCTCTTCTAGAAGATTTGACAAACTCAAGCAGCAAAACAAAAGCAAAAACGCTTCTTAACGCAAACGATACACGCAAGTGAAAGTCGTGGAAGAAGCAGAGCGCTCACAGGGTTTTATATTGACGGGTTACTAGTAGTTCAGCTTACGCTGTCGGTATGACTTTTAATTAAAGGAAAAATAATTAGAATCCGCTTTACCAAAACCAGGTGTTCATCATATCCCCCAAAAACATTCAATTAACAAGTGGGTTTTCCGGCATAATCAAGATTGTTAGCTGTTTTAGCGCTTGAAAATTTGCACCTGTAGAAAACTTTCTGCGCGTCGTGGCATACACGTCAGATTTGACTACGAGCCCAAGTGTACATGTTAGGAATCCCGGTTTCTGTGATAACTGGGCGGCTTCAATACTGCTGGGGACGCAGCCAATGGATTTCAAGGAGTTAGTCTCTGTGTTTCGTGTTCCCCGTAAGGCGGTTTCTTTGTCGAGCTGTGTGGTCGTCATCATGTGTTTTCCCAGCTGCACTCTTCCCAATGGACTCCCGTTTCACCTAATTTAATACCAGTTACTGCCTGTCGTGCGGTTATTGGATTAGATTTTATGACGACGTTGACGTCGGTTGTGGATAAAATGAATTTAGGTAGCTTCTGCCTCCGCCGTCACCATTTATCGAAACCTACGAGAAGCTTCTCTATTCTGCGCTTAGATTCGTACTGTTGTCCGCTTTGGATAGTTGAATTTTTTGTGAAGTTTCTAGGTTTCGAAATCTACAGACCGGTTTTCTCCGTTAGTTTGCGAACCGCGAGAAATTGAGAGAACTGAAGACTTTTACCTAATAGCCCCATGAGACCTAGAAATTGATGGGATCCAACAAAGGAATAATTTTATTCTCTAGAAAAATGTTTATCATAAAAATCATTTTACTTATATTGATTGATAGTTTTATTTAATATATATTCTTGGTTAGAATTATTAGCTTTCGAGATGTCCTCAATTTTTTTTATGTGGCATCACTTTCAAATTATTAAGTCCTTGCAAATCAAGTTGTTCCAATACATTAACTAAGTTTTTTCTTTGAGGATGCTCTCCAAACATCCAAAACAATATGCATTATAGAATAATACGCATTGAACTAGTTCAACTAGTTTTGTGGCCCTGACACTTATCTCTCAAAGTTCTTGTCTCTCATGTAGCTCATACAAACATTCTCATAGCCACATTGCATGCTACTTTGGAAGACTGCCTAAATACCAACTTGATCATTCAGCCCAAACTTTGTAATGGGGATTAAGAGTCACATACCTCTCAACCTCTTTTGTTACTTGCAACAGACTTATCACTTGACTTGTACTCTTTGAGTACGTGTAAGCTCTTCCAAAGTTGCTCACATTTGGACCTTGTCCACTTAAGCCAACTTTGCCCCATCCTCATGGGACTCAAGGTCCTACACCTCTTTTTAGCATCCACCATGTTTAGGCAACTATGGGGTGTGTGTCCAACACAATACCCTTCCATCATGCATGAATCCTTTCTTTGTTCCGCTCAACACACATCCAACATAATTGTTCTAAAGAGTCTTATACCCTCTTAGATTCACCCAATTCAATAAGCCTCCTCAATGAGACAAAAAACGCTTATAAGGAGTCATCCCATACAACAACAATTACTCTACTTCACTAGACTATGATTTTGGACACACAAGAACCATTCCATTACAAACCTAGCTACTTTACTAGTTTAGGACCCCAATCCAACCCTAAAGTCTCCTTAATGCTCAACCTAATTACTTTGCTTCAATGGATTGGGGTTGTGCTCTAACACCCACAAGAAACCTCATCCATCCACAAGGAGGCAAGATTACTTGCATTCATCACTAAGATCCATGTAGAACACCCAACACCATCCATGGATGGTGGGACTACTCTTCTTCATCCCTAGCGGCAAAGTGTCACAATTTGCTTTCCTAGCTCTCTATCCTCTTGGATGCTCAAACCAACCATGCCTCCTATACCATGCATTTGATTTGGATATTCTTGTATGTCGAACACTGTATGACATAGTATTATTTTATTTCCACTAATTCTACAATGCAAAAAGGTATATTATATCTACTCAATCTTTTTTGGACATTGTCAACCTTCTAATCTCACACCTAAGATGAGACAAGCTAGTTCGTAACTAAGCTTTTAACATTCCATTTTATTTTTATTTGTGATCACATGAGAGTGTGAATTTTCTAACGTAATGTTCCCTCATTCACACAAACATTTTCCACATGATCTTTTCCATTTTTCTCCCACATTGTTTAATTGCCTACTTGAACATTCTATCCACTTAATATTTTATTTTATTCATATATTTTTTTCTTTTTCTCCACCTTTATTTTAAATGTTTTTTTTTTTTAAATATCTTATTCAAAGCCAACTTCTAATTCTAGAGTGCAAAAAGGTATATTATATCTACTCTATCTTTTTTTGGACATTGCACACCTTCTAATCTCGCACCTAAGATGATACAAGCTAGTTCATAACTAAGCTTTTAGCATTCCATTTTATTCTTACTCGTGGTCACATGAGAGAGTGAATTTTCTAACATAATGTTCCCTCCTTCACACAAACATTTTCCACATGATCTTTTCAGCTTTTTCTCCCACATTTTTTAATTCCCCACTTAAACATTTTATCCATTTAATATTTTATTTTATTCATATACTTTTTATTAAAAAAATAACTTGATTCAAAGCCAACATCTCTATTTCTTTTCTTTTTTAAGTGGAAAGGTCTAGAGATTAATTAAAGTGGAGAAATTTCGGTGTTTGTGTACTAAATTGCTAGAAAGTATTGGTTCATTTTGTTCTTTCTCCCTTCTACCGTATTCTACTAAAACACATGAAAGAATATTAGGAGTTTTTCCCTTGGCCACCCTCTTGCATTGGAGGTCCACGTTTCCCTCCCTTGGGTGACTAGACCGTCACATGGCAGTTGATAAAGCTGATGGGTCAGGTTTCATGATATGACACGTTGATACATTTACCTTTTCACATACCTAAATGTTGTTCGTCTGAAATTGCCTTACCTCCTTACACTTGGAATGGGGAAACTTGAGATCTGCAAAGGCCAACTCACTCTACTTAACCACATGATGAGTGGTGAAAGGCCAACTATGCAAATGATGAAAAAAAGTTATTAATAAGCAAAATTAGTACATTCTAATGGTTATGTCGAGACTAAATTATATGTTTAAGTAATATATTAGAGTATAAATTGATAAATAGATTAGGATAAACATTGTTTTATTTAGCAATTTTATTTATATAGAATAACATTTAAAAGTATGTGCATTAGAATGATGGATATATTTGTTTATACGTTTTTTAAATTTATACAAAACAGTCATAAATAGATGAGGTAAGAGATACTCTGATTTTTAAAAATATTGATAATATTAATGTAAGTGTTCACATAATTAATAACAATGGTAGTAACAATAAAGTCGCTATTATATTAAAACAGTAAGAATATAATCATACATATACAAACGATTGGTAATGCAAATGCTAGTAATTGAATTAAAGTAAAATATTAAGAATTTACATAACTGCAATTTGTGTTTAAGCATGTATCTTAATTTACACTTTAGTATTGCTTTACCAAACTTGTTTTCCTTGGTACATTTTTCTTAAATATAATATGACCCACTCAAAGTGAGCAACAAAATCTAAGAACAATTGATGAGATCAATGAAATGTAGATAGTTTCAAGAAGAAGTTTAGGAAATACAAATAACTATAAATTTACACTAGAATTACATAAATCACTATATAGCTATATCCATTTATTCTCAATTATGTTAAAATCATTTTTGGTAATAATGATACATGAGAGAAGTAATTCATTAGTTTCATTCTAAATAATCACCATATGTCACATTTTTAATTTAAAATTTCAAACATTGCTATCCTATGCAACCTTATACTCTACCCTAAACTTTTAACTTTGGACCATATAAATAATAACAAATAAATATTATTAAAATAAAAACATAAATTCTAGGGGTGAGGGGCCTAGCTCGATTGGCTAAAGCATCATGTTGTAGGCAATAGGTCATGAGGTCTAGTCTCTCCCCATCCCCGTGGTACCAGAGGGCATGTCGCGCCAGCATCACCAGTCACATGAAAAATGTTTACCAAGCACACTGCAATTTATAGGGGGGGCTACCCGATTCCTGCAGTCTAAAAAAAACATAAATTCTAAATCAGTATGTTGGCATGATCCTAAGTGTCACTGTGTTCTTTTGCTTCCTATGCTCCTAATTTATATTGTGATCATGTGTCAATCTAGAGTTCTAAATGTTATTGATAAAAAATTAAAATTTGAAAAGACTTTAATTTCATTATAAATTTTGAATGGGGGATAGTTTGCAACTCCTGACAAAATGGATAGCTAAAATGGGCAACCTTCACCTATTGTAGGCTTTCTTTATCATATTGCAATAAAATAACTTATATTTACAATAGAATTAGAGCCTCAAAAAAGTAATTTTATTTTTAAGAATGTAAGGAAAAGCATGTCAAAAAATTTCAAGTATGACAAATTATGCAATATGTGATGATATGTATATATCATAAAGCATCATTAGATAGGTTGAATCCTATTCAATGACAAAAAATTTAAACTAAAGAATCTCCAAGTATGTAGTATGCTTAGTAAAGTTGTATTTTAATCTATAACCAAAATCAATCAATTAAACTTTATTCACTAAATTATTTCTTATTTAAATATCTTATGCAAACAATGAACTTATAAATACAAATATAACCCTCCACATACACATGTTCCTAGAGTTAAACTTTGGAGAAAAATAGAGGAGCTTGGGATCTCAGAGGTGTATAGAGTGACTGTTCATAAGCTATATGAGAAAGTTAGAGAAAAAATCAGAACTAAAGAGGGAGTGTGAGTGCTTTGGTAGCGACATCAAGGTCAACCAGGGATGTCCTCTTTCCCCCACTTTCTTTGGTTTATATATTTGATAAACTCGAAGAATGGTTAATCAATTCTAAGGGAGAGGGGATCCAACTGGCGGGTTATGTGGTGAAGTTACTTTTATATGCGGATGATCTTGTTCTTATAGCAAGAACTTTCCATGGTTTGAGAGAGCATTTGAAGGCTCTTAAACTTTTTTGCCAAGAGGTTGGGATGCAGGTGAACACAAGTAAGACCAAAGCCATGTTTTTTTCTTTGAAAAGGAAGAAGCAGTAGTTTAATTTTATCTTTAAGGGGAGTTCATTAGAGATAGTGGAAGAGTACAAGTACTTAGGTATTGATTTTCACGATAGGATTAGTTGGGTGATCTGCAAAACAAAAAGGATTTATGGCGGGTGGAGAGCTTCTTTCCTACTCCAAAATAGGTGTAGGAAAGTAAAGTTATGGGATTGGAAAAACAAGAAAATCATTTTTGGTTTGTTGGTCACATCAGTTGTCCTCTATGGGTGCAAGGTTTGGGGGAATAACATGTCAACCCACAAGTGGCAACAAATGGAAATAATCCAAAAACATTTAATTACTAGTAGTCTCATATAGTCAAATCGATAATACCATATGAGATCCTTCTGGATGAAGCAGGTATGTTTCCAATAGAAGTGTCAGCAATAATTTGTTTGCTATGCTATTAAAAAAAGGTTGATAATATGGATAAGCATCATTGGCCCAAGTTGGTTGTTGAGGAAGAGCTAAAATGTAGGAAAAAGACTTGGATGAAGCTGAGCAACAAGTGGTTGAGCAAGTGGGACATTAAATTGCATGAATTCCCCAACAATACCAAAGAGATAAAAAAGTTTGTGATAGAAAAGTTCATGGTTTCCATGTGGACAAATTAGATTGGTCATAAAAAAACACATTATGTCAAAGAGTTCAACCCCAAGTGGAAGCATGATGAAAAGGCTTAAAGGACTGCAGTTAAAGGAAAAGTTAAAATAGTAGTTGCATAGTTGAGGATGGGCTCCCATCATCTTAGATGTAAGACGGGTAGGTGGACGACCCCCAAGGAAGAAAGGGAAAAAAGAATTTGCATTTTTTGCAACAAAGGGGTGGTTGAAACTGAGCGACACTTCATCCTCGAGTGTGCAATGTATGATGATATCTGTACTCATTTTGAAAACATTATGAAGGTGGAAAATTTGAATGAGCTATTTGAGGAGGCCAGACTTCACAAAATGGTAAGCTTTTTTATCAAGATTCATAAAAGAAGAGCTGACATCGAAATAAAATTAAAAATGTGTTAATTTGTGTTTTCCTTGGTCCTTTAGACCACATGGACTTGTGGACGTTATTAAGATTCCTTCATTTCATTTCATTTCATTTCTCTGTTAGTTTATGAATTGCGAGAAATTGAGGGAACTAAAGACTTTTAATAGCTTTATTAGACCTAGAAGTTGATGGGATCCAAGGAAGGAATAATTTATTATGTAAAAAAATATTTATGATAAAAATCATTTTAGTTATATTGATTGATATAATAATTTTGGATTTTTTATTATGAATTTTGGTTAGAATTATTTTTTCTTATTTAATGATATAGATGTTGGGAATAGGATGTCATTTAATTGTAATCCTAAACATATTTCATGTATCTCCTAAGTCCTTGGAAAGTGTTCCCCAACACTAGGGGTTAGAAAGAGATTAAATTTGAATGAAATGAACATGTAAATTGAAAATTTTAATTATTCCTAAATGATAGGAACATGTGGGGATGCCCAGAAGAGCTCCTACAAAATAGGAGCACATTGGGTGCCCACGTGGAAGGTGGAACCCACCTTGCTTAAGTTAACTGTTTGGAGGATTGATAACACTTTAGTAATGCATGTTTCTTGATCCTACAAATTAGGGATTTGATATTTAACATGAGTGGAGTGGCACTATCAGTTTAGTATCAGTTCAATATTAGTTCAATTCAGTTCAATTCAATTCAGTTCAGTTTAGTTCAGTTATGGTTCAGTTATCTTCAATTGCATGTAGTTATTTTGAGTTGAATGCTGGTTGACTTTAGTTGACTTGAGTTGCATGACAGATAATAGGTGGATACTTTCAGTTAAGTGGGGATGATCAATTATGCATAATGTTTGCATGAATTGGTGGAGATATATGTTTTAGTTAACTAAGATTGACTTGGACCTACCTTGGGTGCCCAAGTTGGCATCTTTGAGTTAACACCTTTTGCATGAGAACATATTTACAAGGCTCAGTTAAGTGGGCCCATTCTTGGGTGCCAACTTTGAGGTGATGCTTGCAAGATATTTTCTTGACCAACAATCAATTAAGTGTTCAGTTTGGGGCACCTAAATTGAGGAGACTTTGGTTTTGACTTCATGTTACAGCGTGGAACTCTACTTGCACAATCTAGGCGTAGATTTTTTAGAGGAGCTTTATGATCTTGTATTTGATAACTCTTATGAGTTTACATGCTCATTAATTGTCTATTTATTGTAGTAATTGCATCAAAGTTTGTATGCAGGATAGCAGGTTAGGAGGTTGAGTTTATGCATGTGTGAGGGTTTGAAGCATGGCATGGGATGTGTGGATTCATGCTTGGTCACATGGAATACATGGATAGCTTGTGTTGCAGAAAGTGTATGAGAGTTTTGTGCAGGTTGTGAAGAAGGATTGTTGAAGGAAAAGGAAGCATATCAATCAAGGATTGATACAGTATTATTGTAATCTTGTTCAAAGGTTAAATAATACAAGCACTATTGATTATGGTGGAGTTTTTTCCCGAAAGGGTTTCTCCACGTATATGTTGTGTCACTTTTATCTTCTTGTCTCATTTTTCTACAATCTTCTGTCTCTTTCTACAATTGGTAAAATTGATCTAAACAGATTAATCATACATAAAGAATTGTGAAAAATAACACTTAATTAAATCTACAGTCACATAGGTTTACAAGTTTTAAGCTATAATTTCACCTTCATTTTCAAAAATAGATAGGTAGTTTGATTTCAGGATATTTGTGTCACATGATCAATTATTCACATGGCACCACCCTTTAATTATTAAGGTCTCCTTGTGAATCAAGTTGTTCCAATGACACAAACTAATCCTTTCTTTGTGGATGTTCTCCAAACATCCAAAACAATATGCACTATAGAATAATACACATTGAACCAATCAAACTAGTTTTGCCCCTTGACACTCATCTTTGAAAGTTCTTGTCTCTCATGTAGCTCGTTCAAACATTCTCACTACCACATTGCATGCCACTTTGGAAGACTATCCAAATACCAACCCGATCATGCAGGTCAAACTTTGTAATGGGGACTAAGAGTCTCATACCTCTCAACCTCCTTTGTTACTTGCAATAGACTTGCCACTTGACTTGTGCTCTCTAAGTACTTGTAAGCTCATTTAAATTTGCTCACATTTGAACCTTTCCACTTAAGCCAACTTTGACCCATCCTTATGGGACTCAAGGTCCTAGACCTCTTTTTAGCATCCTCCATGTTTTAAGCAACCTAGGTTGTGCACCCAACACATCACCCTTCTATTAACATGAATCATTTCTTTGTTCCACTCAACACACATCCAACATAACCAATTGAAAGAGCCTTTCCCCCTCTTAGACTCACCCAACTGAATGAGCCTCTTTATTGGGACAAACAACTCTTATAAGGAGTCGTCCCATGCAACAATAGTTACTCCACTTCTACTAGACTAAGATTTTGGACTTGCCCTAGAACCTTTCCATTGCAAACCTACCTACTCCACTCCACTACTTAGAACCCTGATCCAACCCTAGAGTCTCCTTGATGCTCAACTCAATTACTCTGCTTCAATGGATTAGGGTTATGCTCTAACACTCACAAGAAACCTCATCCATCCACAAGGAGGCAAGATTACTCTCATTCATCCCTAAGATCCATATCGAACACCCAACACCATCCATGGATATTGGGACTACTCTTCTTTATCCGTGGGGGCAATGTGTCACAAGTTGCTTTCTTAGCTCCCTATCCTCCTAGATGCTCAAACCAATCATACCTCCTATACCATACATTTGATTTAGATATTACTGAATGTTGAACACTATATGACATAGCATTCTTTTGTTTTCACTAATTCTACATTGCAAAAAGGCTTATTATATATACACAATCTTTTTTGGACATTGCTCATCTTCTAATCTCACACCTAAGACGATGCAAGCTAGCTCATAACTAAACTATTAGTATTCCATTTTATTTTTACTCATGATCACATGAGAAAGTAAATTTTCTAAAATAATGTTCCCTCCTTCACACCTACTTTTTCCATGTGATCTTTTTGACTTTTTCTCCCACATTTTTAAATTTCCTACTTGAACATTCTAGGCACTTAATATTTTATTTTATTCATATACCTTTTTTTTCCCTCCACTTCTATTTTAAGTGTATTTTTTTAAAAATCCAACATCTCTATTTCTTTTCTTTTTTAAGTAGAAAGGTCTAGAGAGTAATTAAAGTGGAGAAGACTTCAGTTTTTGTTTTTTAAATTGCTATCTAAAGTATTGGTTCATTTTGTTCTGTTCCCTTCTAACGTATTATACTATAACACATGAAAGGAAACGTAGAAGACGATTGAGTTTTTCCCTTCGCCACCCTCTGGCATTGCAGGTACACGTTTTCCCCCCTTTCGGTGACTAGAGCGTCACATGACACTTTATAAAGCTGATGGGTCAAATTTCACGATATGACACGTTGATACATTTTCCTTTTCACATACCTAAATGTTCCCTCAAAATAGGTGAAGCTAAATGAAAATGTTCCTCGTCTTAAAATAGGGAAATTTGAGATCTGCAAATCCAGCTCACTCTACTTAACCACATGATGAGTCATGAAAGGCCAACTGTGCAAATGATGAAAAAAAATTATTAATAAGCAAAATTAGTGCACTGTAATGGTTATGTCGAGACTAAATTATATGTTTAATTAATATGTTAGAGAATATAAATTGATAAATAGATTAGGAGATATATTGTTTTATTTAAATAACATTTAATATATTTGTTTCAAGTTTTTTTTTAATTATATAAAAAAAATTGTAAATGGATGAGGTAAGAGACATTCTCATTTTTAAAAACATTGATAATATTAATATAAGTGTTCACATAATTAATAACAATGGTAGTAATAATAAGGTCACTATTATAGTAAGAATGTAATCATAAATATACAAACGATTGGTAATACAAGTGGTAGTAATTGAATTAAAATAAAAATTTAAAAATTTACATAAATGCAATTTGTATTTAGGCATGTATCTTAATTTACACTTTAGTATTGATTTACCAAACTTGTCCTCCTCTGTACATTTTTCTTAAATATAATATGACCCACACAAAGTGAACAACAAAATCTAAGAACCACTGATGAGATCAATGAAATGTAGATAGTTTCAACAAGAAGTCTAGGAAATAGAAATAACTATAAATTTACACTAGAATTACATAAATGACTATATAGTTATATTCATTTATTCTCAATTATATTAAAATCACTTTTAGTAATAATAGTTTGAGAGAAGTAATTCATTAATTTCAATCTAAATAATCACCATATGTCATGCTTTTAATTTAAAATTTTAAACATTGCTATCCCATGCAACCTTATACTCTACCCTAAACTTTTAACTTTGGACCATATAAATGTTGGGATTAAGGTGTCTCAACCTTAGAGTCTCAACATGGTGAATTATTTTTTAATTAATTGTTGCATAATTATTTTTATCCTAAATTAATAACTTCCTAAGTTGTCATTCATCTTTGTGGGACCTCTTTGTGAGGTGGCATCCTACATGGCAAGTGATGAGATGGCATAATCCTTAGTTTTTAGGAAGTTGGATCTCACTTGGAAGATACTATTTTTTGGGGGAGATGTTGACATATATTTCCATTTTGGACTAAAAATTGATTTGGAAATTTCCTTTGTTGACTAAAGAGTCTTTGTTTGCAAATTCTATTATGGATTGGAGTTGTATTTTAGCAGCTGACATTTATGATGGAGTTCATGTTTGTTAAGTGGTGTGAGGTAAATAAAGCACTTATTCTTGGTTATTGCAGTTTCTATGCTGAACTTACATTGTATTTGGCAAGATGACCCTTATAGATGAGATAGGTGTTGTTGCTTTTGGAAGTTGCTATGTGCAACATTTCATGGATTAGCAAGTTATTGTTTTTTGACACAACTTACCTCTTGGGCTTTGAAGTTGGTTTTGGAAACCATGGGAGGCTTCATTTTCATGTTGAGCTCTATTTATATGTTGGTGCCTTAGCACGTTTTATGAGACAGGTTGAAGATTTTCAAAGACACTGTTATGTTGCCAAAATTATTCCAAAATCCTATAATAGTGTGAAAACTCCTGAAGAGCATAGCTCTGAGATTGTATTGTAACTATTGTTGTCGTTGATTAATACAATTGAGCTGAGTGTTTGGAGTGTGGGTTTTTTCCTGAAAGGGTTTTCCGACGTATATGTTGTATTATGAGTGTATTCTATTTTAAATATATGTTTATGTGTTTTTAGATGTGCATCTGAATCTGTAAATGTTAATTGGTTTAGAATTTTTGCAACTCTCTCCTGATAGATTTAGTGTAGGAAACTGTTTATGCCACCTGTGTTTCCTTTCAATAAATAATAATAAATAAATGTTATTAAAATAGAAACATAAATTCTAAATCAATATGTTGACATGATCCCAAGTGTCACTATGTTCTTTTGCTTCCTATACTCATAATTCATATTGTGACCATGTTAATCTAGAGTTATTGATAGAAGTTTTAAAAAATTGAAAAGATTTTAATTTCATTATAAATTTTGAATGGGGGATAGTTTGCAACTCCTAACAAAATGGATAGTTAAAATGGGCAACCATTTGCCTATTATAGGCTTTCTTTATTATATTATAATAAAATAATTAGATTATATTTATAATAGAATTAGAGCCCATAAGAAGTTTAATTTTATTTTTAAAAATGCAAAGAAGAACATGTCAAAAAACTTCTTGTCCCTGTAGAACTTTATACCCTCCGTACAGAGGCCCGTAATCTTAGCAACTAACTGTTCATTGATGACCACTTGTCTTCCAAACAAGTTTATCTCACCATCCCTTCAATCTTTGGCAAAAACCCTAGTAACCTCCAAGTCCCAGCCATGGAGTTTCTCAATGAAAACAGTAATGCCACCCTTTTCCAGCTTCTTCCAGAGCTTCAGATTATTCCTTAACTATTCGTTGCTCATCGGCTCCACCCTGCAACTCTCGCCACCCATGTTGGTCGTCTTGCAAGCAGGAATAGAAGACTCCAGAATCTCAGAAAAACAAACACCTAAAATACCCAGAAAGCATGCGAGACTAACATCCATCAAACGGGAAACAAGATAATTACTCATCAGCCAACAATGAGTAACGATTAACTCGCAGTACCAAGACTGCAAAGAAGGACAATTAACCATCATTCGAGGGAATGGGGAATTGCACCTTCCCATGAACACAGTCATACGTAATCAAGGCCTTGACATCAGCTGCCAGCTCATCATACCCTTGCCACCTCATCTTTTCCTGAGCTTTAACACCCTTGTTGGCAAAAAGGTCTGCCACCATATTTATTTCCCAAAAAGCATGTGAAATATAACTTTTTCTCAAAATTATTAATAATATCCGTAGACAGGTCTATCCAATTATCTATTGACCATGAGGGTTTCTAAAGGCCATCTAAGCATTGTATTATATTGTTCGAATCCCCTTCAATCCAAACACTTTTGAAATTCAATTGACTAGCCAGCTTCAAGGTTTGGAACACTCCAATTGCTTCGGCAACATGGTTGGTCTGAGTGCCTAAAGGGATGGCCACTGCCGCAATAAAGCAACCATTATCATCCCTCATCACCCCTCCACTCCCGACAGGCCCCAGATTTCCCTTGGCCATGCCATCAAAATTGATTTTAACCCAACCAGGAGGAGGGAGACTCCAGAAGATACCATCTCTAGTTCCCCTGGTAACCTTGGATATATTGGACATGTTCACATTAATTTTCCAAGCTTCCACCATTCTGATCTCATACTCTTGAAAGCTAACCTTACCTTTTCCTTTTTCTTGTTATTGAGCAGATTAAAGTTTTCAACCACAACTCTTCTAATCTTACCATAGATCGCTTCTTCTGAAAGAGCCACATCCCTGAAGATTTTGTTGTTACATTCTTTCCAAAGACCCCAGGTAAGGTGAGGAAAGATATAGTTCCACAACAGATTCAACACCCAATTTTTTGAGGGGACCTTCCATTGATTATAAAAATCCAAGATAGTTCCAGGAAAAACCCAACTGAGATCTCACATTTACAAAATCCTACACCAAATAGCATTAGAAAAAGGACAAAGGAGAAAAAGATGAGAGGAAGTCTTCGCCTCAGCACCGCACAAATAACACCTATTAGGAAAGGAGAACCCCCTCTTATGAAGATTATCATTAGTCAACAGTTTGTTCTGAAGTAAAATCCAAGCAAACATGTTGACTTTCAGAGTAAGGTTGTGCACCCACACCTTTGCCCAGGCAGGGTAATGGAGGCAAGACTAACAAGAGGCCACCGTGGAAGAGACATAATAGATACCTGAGGGAGACAGCTTCCAGACCAAAGAATCCTCCCTACCCTATGAACTAGGCCTGACCGAATTAAGAAGGGCCTGCAGAGGTAGGAGATCCAAACTAATAACAGAGATCTCAACCCACTGATTATTCCTCGAGTAGTCCCCTACCAGGCAGCCAAACCTAGATTTACAGTCCTTCATATAATTCTCGAAGGTCGGGATATTACACAAACAATCATTACCAATCCACTTATCTTCCTAGAACTGGATTTTCTTGCCATCTCCCAGCTTCCAACAAGCTTCTTTTCTAGCAAGGTCCCTAGCCTTGATGGTGTTATTCCATAGGGAAGAACCAATGGGGAGATTCTGAGAATTAAGAAAATCATGAAAGGAATCAACCCCCTGCAAGTATTGGATTTTTGAAGGACTTCCAGAAGCTATTATGATTTAGACAGGATTGTCTCACATTGGAGGAGGGTCTTGAATGTGTTGATGGAGTATGTCACTCTGGATGGCTGCTACACCAGAGTTTTTGGGTATCATTTCATCCTCCTTAACCACTTTAGGCATCAGGTTAGGGTCTCATTTCCTTTTTACCTTACTTCTTCTTTGAATGCTAGTTTGAAAAACCATAGACAAAACCCTACCAGGCATTCCATTCTCCACGAAGGATTGCTTGTCCTTATTTATGATCATTTTAAATCCATGCCAGCTCTGCCACACCAGACTCCTTCATCTAAGGAAAGGGTTGCTGGTAAGGGGAAAAGGAAATCTAGCGATTCTCCCCAAAGAAGGGTAAGAGAAAGGTTTTAGAGGACCCCTCCTATGATGAGAATGAAGAGGGCTCATAGTCGGACTCATTATCTGAGTACTCCAGTTACCCTACTACTGATAGAGAAGAGAGGCCTTGATTTCCTATGGATCTCAAGGTAGAGGACCACTATTTCAAGGAGGAACAAGAATTTCCTACTGATATTCTTGCTATAGCCCATAATGGGTCTGTGGACTTTTTCAGATTGATTAGATGGGTGTTCTTTGAAATTAAGGAGATTAAGCTGAACCAGAGGGCCATGAGTAGTAAAATGGAGAAAGATGATGACAATAAAAATAGAGCTAGTGGTAGTGGTAGGGCCACTGATTTATAGACAAAGGAAGAGAAGAAGTATATGGTCAAATGCCTCAAGAAAGTTGTTGATGAGTTACAGGATTTCAAAAGCAACCATGGAGGCAAGCAGGTTGAGATGGAGGAGAAGCTGA
This sequence comes from Sequoia sempervirens, assembly GCA_007258455.2. Taxonomy (NCBI): domain Eukaryota; kingdom Viridiplantae; phylum Streptophyta; class Pinopsida; order Cupressales; family Cupressaceae; genus Sequoia; species Sequoia sempervirens. The sequence continues at coordinate 309 of VDFB02267575.1, read as the reverse complement.
GGAACATCAAAAACTCACTCCACAAAGTGTTGGTTATGAGCCATAAGATCTTAAAATCCACTACTGAGACCATGAATACCATGGTGGAGAATCTGGAAAATTCTCATCATGTTAAAACTGCTATGTTTCTTAATTTGGACAAAGAGGAAGGGCAGTTGGATTGTGGGGGACTGAGCAACAGGACCAGAGCGAATTTGAAAAGGAAGGCATACCAGTCTTTAGTGAATATCCAGGAGATCAAGAAGTCTGCACTTAAGATGAATAGTTTGGAGTAGGAGGCAGTGGAGATCCTCAAGAATCTGGCCTAGT
>VDFB02267574.1:0-10003 GCA_007258455.2 Sequoia sempervirens | reverse complement strand
TCATGGTGACATCAATGAAAACACAAAAAATAACAAAATGAGATGTTCTTCATTTTTCCAACAAGTACAAATATAATTTGTTTAAAACATCTCATTCCACAACAAAACAAACACAATAGTAGACATCAAAGGGAGGGTACAACCCACACAAACAACACCAATACAGAAGGCCAAAAAATATAGATAATACCCACAACACTGATAACAAGACAAACAAAATACAGGAAAATGTTTTAAGGTTTTAAATATAATTTTTAATGCCAATAAAAAATATTATAACGCCTCAGAGGATTGCGGAAGGAGACTAAGGGTGAATGTAGGTTTGAAAGAAGGAGAAATAATTAGTAGAGGAAGGATAAATACACAACAAAGATGCAACAAAAGGAAAGTTGTAGAGGATTTGAATTTATGCAACATATGCTTTTATGCTAGAGTCGAATGGAAACATCGGTAGAGTAGTTAGATTGTAAGTTGTCATTGTAGCAAAGTAGAGCCTTCAATCCTACCATCATAGCTTTCAATTCGGGTTCCAGAGCTTTATCCTTTACAATTTAATAGACATAGGCATATTGATAGAGAAGAAGGAATCTAAGAAGAGAAAAAGATGTCAAAAGAAAAGGTTGTTTGGAACAAAGATAACGAAATTGCTTTCTTAAGTGATCTTGGTGAATGCACAAAAGAAGGTAAATTATTGTTTAATAATGTGTTTTTTTACAATCATGTCAAAAGCCTATTAGATAGGAGATATACTGATATATAGTTATGTAATAAGTTGAAAAGGTAAAGAATGAAATTTTTAAAAACTATGGAGAAGTTTAAGGTTTCAGATTTTCTTTTGAAGAGTGAACATGAAAATAATTTTTTTGAATTATGAAAAGAAATATGGGGTAAAGAAGAAGAAGAGGAGACATCAAAGGGAGGGTACAACAATAATTTGTTTAAAACCTCTCCTTCCACAATAAAACATAGTAGTAGACATCAATGTGAGGGTACAACCCGCACCCATGACACTAACACAAAAGGTGATCCAATATAGATAACACTCGAGGCACTAATGACAAGTAAAATGAAAGGAAGACAATTTTTTTGTGTTTTAAGCATAATTTTAAATGCCAACAAAAAATATTATAACGCCTTCGAGGATTACGAAGGGAGAGTAAGGGTGAATGCAAGTTGGAAAGAAGGAGAAATATGCAGCAGAGGAAGGAGAAATATGTAGTAGAGATACAACAGAAGCAAAGTTGCAAAGGATTTGAATATATGCAACATATGTTTCTATTCTAGAGTTCAATAGAAACAACGATAGAGTAGTTGGACAGCAAGTTGTCGTTGCAAAAGAGTAGAGTCTTCACTCCTACCATCATAGTTTTTAGTTCAAGTGTGAGAGATTTATCCTTTACAATTTAATAGCCATAGGAAGATTGAAAAAGAAGAAGGGAAAAAGATGTCAAAAGAAAAGGTTGTTTGGAATGAAGAGAACGAAATTTCTTTCTTAAGTGATCTTGGTGAATACATAAAAAATAAGAAAATTATTGTTTGATAATGTGCTTTTTTACAATCATGTCAAAAGCCTATTAGATAGGAAATATACCAATAAATAGTTATATATAATAAGTTGAAAAGGTTTAGAATGATTTTTTTAAAAACTATGTAGAAGTTTAAGGTTGAAGATTTTACTTTGAAGAGTGAACATGAAAAAAAAGTTTTTGAACTATCAAAAGAAATATGGTGTAAAGAAGAAGAAGAGACATCAAAGGGAGGGTAAAAATATAATATGTTTAAAACCTCTCCTTGTGTAATAAAACAAACTTAATATAAGACATCAAAGGGAGGGTACAACCCACACCCACGACACCACCACAAAAGGAGAGCTACTGTAGATAACACTCGTGGCATTGATAACAACACAAACAAAAGGCAGGAAGAAAGTTTTAGGGTTTTAAACATAATTTTTAATGCTAATAAAAAATATTATAACACTTTTGAGGATTGTGAAAGGAGAGTAAGGGTGAATGCAAGTTTTAAAGAAGGAGAAATATGGAGTAGAGATGCAATTGAAGGAAAGTTGTAGAGGATTTGAATGTAATCAACATATGTTTCTATGCTAGAGTCAAATAGAAACAGTGGTAGAGCAATTGGACTGTAAGTTGACATTATAGCAGAGTAGAGCATTCACTCCTACCATCATAGCTTTCAGTTTTGGTTCCAAAGCTTTCTCCTTTACAATTTAATGGCCATAGGAAAATTGATAGAGGAGAAGGAAGAAGAAGAGAAAAATATTTCAAAAGAAAAGATTGTTTGGAACGAAGAGAATGAAATTGATTTCAGAAGTGATCTTAGTGAATGCATAAAAAAAGGTAAATTATTGTTTAATAATGTGTTTTTTTACAATCATGTCAAAATACTATTAGATAGGCAATATATTGATAAACAGTTATATAATAAGTTGAAAAGGTTCAGAATGAATTTTAAAAAGTTGTGGAGAAGTTTAAGGTTACAAATTTTACTTTGAAGAGTGAACATGAAAAAAAGGTTTTTGAATTATCAAAAGAAATATGGAGTAAAGAAGAGGAAGAGGAGACATCAAAGGGAGGGTACAACTATAATCTGTTTAAAACCTCTCTTTTCGCAATAAAACAAACATAGTAGCAGACATTAAAGGGAGGGTACAACCCACATCGACAACACCATCACAAAAGGCGAGCCAATGTAGATAACACCCGTGACACTAATAACAAGACAAACAAAAGGTAGGCAATTTTTTTTAGGGTTTTAAACAAATTTTTTAATGCCAATAAAGAATATCATAATGACTTAGAGGATTGCAGAAGGAGAGTAAGGATGAATGTTGAAAGGAGAAATATGCAGCAAAGGAAGGAGAAATACGCAGCGAAGATGCAACAGAAGGAAATTTGCAGTGGATTTGAATGTATGCAACATATGTTTCTATACTAGAGTTGAATAGAAACAATGACCATGGGTTGAATTTTGTAAAGTTGTCCTTTGTAGAGCACTATAGTCCAACTGCTCTATCGTTGTTTCTGTTGACTCTGGCATGAAAACATATGTTAAATCTCACCGCAGCTTTTCATTTACATCTCTCTTGCACTGCTCCTTCCTCTGCTCATTTTCTCCTTCCACTCTTCGTGTTCTCCTTCATTCAAATACATTCGCACCTTACTCCTTCCGCCAATCCTGCGAGGCCGCTATAATGTTTCTTTGTTGGCATTAAAATTGTTTAAAACCTAAACGCCACTTCTCGTTTGTCTTTGTTATCATTCGTCGAGTCATTATCTACATTGGCTTACCTCGATGATCGTGTACCCTCGCTGTTCAATCTACTACTATGTTTGATTTAGCTGCAAAATTTTAAAGCCAGGTGTAGGACTCCTTTGATATTAATCTTCTTTCTTTTTGCACTGACAACGTTGGTCAAACTGTTCGCTCTTGAAAATAAAATCTGGCACCTTAGGCGCGATTACAAAGTCGTGCGGACGGCTGGAAGCTTTATTCGCTATAATTGTTTGTACTATATTGGCTATCTAATAAGGATTTTGACATGATATGCTAAACAATAATTTACCTTTATTAATATTCACTAAGATCGCTTCCAAGAAAAATTTCATTCTCTTCGTTCCAAGCTGAGCATATTTTTTCTCTTCTTCTTCCTTTTCTATCAATCTACTACTATGGCCTATTGAAGTCACAAGAATAAAGCTCTAACTTTGGTGAAGCTATGATATTAGGAAGTGAAACTATTTACAATGGCAGCTTACGGTCCAGCTTCCTAACGCTATTTCTATTCGGCTCTAGCATAACACTATATTACACTCTAATCAAAATCTTTTATGCTTTCCTTACATTCCCACATTTCTCCTTCCTCTATTAAATATTTCTCCTTCTTTCAAAATTGCATTCACCCCTACTCTCCTTTCCTAATCCTATGAGGTGTTATAATATTTTTTGTTGACATTAAAATTTTTGTTTAAAACCCTAAAACTTTTTTCCTGCCTTTTGTTTGTCTTGTTATCAGTGTCGTGGGTGTTATCTACATTGGTTCGCCTTTTGTGTTGGTGTCGTGGGTGTGGGTTGTACCATCCTTGTGATGTCTACTACTATTTTTGTTGTATTACAAAAGGATATGTTTTAATTAGATTATAGTTGTACCGTCCCTTTGATGTATCATCTTCTTAGTCTTTACCCCATATTTCTTTGGATAATTTAAAAACTTTTTTTCATATTCACTCTTCAAAGTAAAAGCTGCAACCTTAAACTTTTCCACAATTTAAAAAAAAATCATTCTAAACCTTTTCAACTTATTATATATTTTTTTATCAATATAGTTCCTATCTAATAGGCTTTTGACATGATTGTAAAAATCTCATTATTAAACAACAATTTACCTTCTTTTGTGCATTCACCAAGATCACTTAAGAAAGCAATCTCAGTATCTTCATTCCAAACAACCTTTTCTTTTGACATCTTGTTCTCTTCTTCTTCTTGCTTCTCTATCAATCTACCTATGGTTATTCAATTTTAAAGGATAAAGCTCTAGAACTTGAACTGAAATCTATGATGGTAGAAGTGAAGGCTCTACTCTACTATAATGGCAATTTACATTCCAATTGCTCTACCGATGTTTCTATTCGACTCTAGCATAGAAACATATGTTGCATACATTCAAATCCTCTGCAACTTTCCTTCTATTGTATCTTTGTTGTGTATTTCTCCTTTCAAACTTGCATTCACCCTTACTCTCCTTCTGCAATCCTTTGAGGTGTTATAATATATTTTTTGGCATTAAAAATTCTATTAAAAACTGTAAAAAAATTTGCCCGCCTTTTGTTTATCTTCTTTTTAGTATCATGGGTGTTATCTACATTGGCTTGCCTTTTGCGTTGGTGTCATGGGTGTGGGTTGTACCCTCCCTTTGATGTTTGCTACTATTTTTGTTTTATTATGGAAGGAGATATTTTAAATAGATTATAGTTGTACCCTCCCTTTCATTTCCCCTCTTCTTCTTCTTTACCCCATATTTATTTTGATAATTCAAAAACATTTTTTTCATGTTCACTCTTCAAAGTAATATCTGCAACTTTAAACTTCTCCACAATTTTTAAACAATTTATTTTGAACCTTTTCAACTTATTATATAATTGTTTATCAGTATATTACCTATCTAATAGGCTTTTGATATGATTGTAAAAAAACACATTATTAAACAATAATTTACCTTCTTTTGTGCATTCACCAAGATCACTTAAGAAAGCAATTTCATTCTCTTCATTCAAAATATCCTTTTCTTCTAACATCTTTTTCTCTTATTCTTCCTTCTTCTCTATTAATCTACCTATGACTATTAAATTGTAAAGGATAAAGCTCTAGCACTCGAACTAAAATCTATGATGGTAGGAGTGAAGGATCTACTCTGCTACAATGACAACTTACAGTCCAACTACTCTATTGCTATTTCTATTCGACTCTAGTATAGAAACATATGCTACATACATTTAAATCCTCTTCAAATTTCATTCTGTTGCATCTCTGCTACGTATTTCTCCTTCCTTTGCTACGTATTTCTCCTTCTTTCAAATCTGCATTCACCCTCACTCTCCTTCCGCAATCCTTTGAGCCGTGATAATATTTTTTCTTCGCATTAAAAATTCAATTTAAAACCCTAAAACTTTTTGCCTGCCTTTTGTTTGTCTTGTTATCAATGTCACGGTTGTTATCTACATTGGCTCGCTTTTTGTGTTGGTGTTGTCAGTGTGGGTTGCAACCTCCCTTTGATGTATGCTACTATGTTTGTTTTATTGCAGAAGGAGAGGTTTTAAACAGATTATAGTTGTACCCTCCCTTTGATGTCTCCTCTTCTTCTTTACCCCATTTTTCTTTTGATAATTCAAAAAAAAAAAATCATGTTCACTCTTCAAAGTAAAATTTGCAACCTTAAACTTCTCCACAATTTCAAAAAAAATCATTTTGAACCTTTTCAACTTATTATATAACTTTTTATCAGTATATTTCCTATCTAATAGGCTTTTGACATGATTGTAAAAAAAGACATTATTAAACAATAATTTACTTTCTTTTGTGCATTCACCAAGATCACTTAAGAAAGCAACTTCGTTCTCTTCATTCCAAACAATCTTTTCTTTTGACATATTTTTCTCTTCTTTGGTCTTCTTTATCAATCTACCTATGGCCATTGAATTGTAAATGATAAAGCTCTGGCACCCGAACTAAAAGTTATGATGGTAGGAGTGAGGGCTCTACTCTGCTATAATGGCAACTTACAGTCTAACTGCTCTACCATTGTTTCCATTTGACTCTAGCATGGAAACATATGTTGCATACATTCAAATCCTCTGCAAATTTCCTTTTGTTGCATCTCTACTGTGTATTTCTCCTTCCTCTGTTGTGTATTTATCCTTCTTTCAAACCTGCATTCACCCTTACTCTCCTTTCACAATCCTCTGAGCCATTATAATATTTTTATTGGTATTAAAAATTCTATTTAAAACCCTAAAAAAAATTTGCCCGCCTTTTGTTTGTCTTTTTATCAGTGTCACAAGTGTTATCTACATTGGCTCGCCTTTTGTTTTGGTGTTGTTGGTGTGGGTCAAGTACCCTCCCTTTAATTTCTACTATTGTGTTTGTTTTACTATGGAAGTAGAGGTTTTAAACATATTATAGTTTTACCCTTCCTTTGGTGTCTCCTCTTCTTAGTCTTTACCCCATTTTTTTTTTGATAATTCAAAAACTTTTTTTTCGTGTTCACTCTTCAAAGTAAAATTTGCAACCTTAAACTTCTCCATAGTTTTAAAACAATTTATTTTGAACCTTTTCATCTTATTATATAACTGTTTATCAGTATATTGCCTATCTAATAGGATTTTGACATGATTGTAAAAAAACACATTATTAAACAACAATTAACCTTCTTTTGTACATTCACCAAGATCACTTAAGAAAGCAATTTCATTGTCTTCATTCCAAATAGCCTTTTCTTCTGACATCTTTTTTTCTTCTTCCTTCTTCTCTATCAAGTTGCCTATGGCTATTAAATTGTAAAGGATAAAGCTCTAGCACCTGAACTAAAAGCTATGATGGTAGAAGTGAAGGCTCTACTTTGCTACAACGACAACTGATAGTCCAACTTCTCTACCGTTGTTTCTATTCAACTCTAGCATAGAAACATATGCTTCATACATTCAAATCCTCTTCAACTTTCCTTTTGTTGCATCTCTGTTACGTATTTCTCCTTCCTCTACTATGCATTTCTCCTTCTTTCAAACTTGCATTCACCCTTACTCTCCTGCAATCCTTTGAGGCATTATATTTTTTGTTGGCATTAAAATTTTTGTTTAAAACCCTCAAACTTTCTACCCACCTTTTGTTTATCTTGTTATCAGTGTCGTGGGTGTTATCTACATTGGCTCGCCTTTTTTGTTGGTGTCGTCGGTGTGGGTTGTACCCTCCCTTTGATGTCTGCTACTATTGTTAGTGACGTGATATATTATAAATTTAATATTACTAGCCATATTATTCTTCATTGGAAAACTAGGTTGTACATTTAGTCAGTATTAGTAATTTACAATAAACAAAGATCTATAATAACAATAGGGATATAAGGAGCACCTACAAATTAGGTTGTACAATGTTGTGCATCAAGCAAAGATCTATAAAAATGAATGAAACAAACATAATTGACTGTGTTATACAAATACAATTGACAGTTTTGTATAACCTAGTTTGCAAATGAAGATATGGTTGTACAACCTAGTTTGCATGTGCTCTTTATGATAAATTTTAATACAAACACAATTAACAACGTTCAAACATCTTATAGTAATATAAGATCAAAATATCCCAATAAAACATTTTATAGTAATATATCTAGATACAAATTATTGTTATTATGGGAGTAATCAGAATATATATCCCTATTGTTGGTTGTACAACCTATTTTGTAGGTGCTCTTTATATTCCTATTATTATTATAGACCTTCGTTTGTTGCAAATTACTAGTATTAATTGAATGTATAACCTAATTTGCAAATGAAGATATGGTTGTACAACCTAGTTTGTAGGTGCTCTTTATGATAAATTTTAATACAAACACAATTGACAATGTTCAAACATCTTATAGTAATATAAGATCAAAATATCTCAATAAAACATTTTATAGTAATATATCTAGAAACAAATTATTGTTATTATGGAAATAATCAAAATATATATCTAGATACACCTTAGATTATATTTGTATATAGTTTAAGACATATCTCTAAAGGCATTTTTATCTCATAAATTTGAATGCAGAAATATCTTATAGATGTATTTGAAACATTGAATTGAAATATCTAAAAGATAAGTAGTGTCTTTTTTTCTTAAGTGTTCAACATTGTAGCTTCTTTGATTTTTTTAACTTATTTTACTGTTTTATTTTAATATCCACCTCAAAATTTGAAGTGTCTTTCTTCATCCCTAAAACCTTGTAGCCTCAGATAAAAATGTATTTATGCATTCAAAAAATGATTTGTAATGTTTGATTATAATTTAATTGGCACTGTCACAATAGTCATAATTTCGTTTCTTTAACATGGGTTAAAAAATAAATTTAATTTTGATAAATTCTTTGAAGTGTTTAATTCATTTTTATAGATCTTTGTTTGTTACAAATCGCTAATACTAACTAAATGTGTTTTACTGCATTGTGAAGAAGATATAGTTGTACAACCTAGTTTGCAAGTGCTCTTTATGATAAATTTTAATATAAACACAATTGACAGCGTTCAAACATTTTATAGTAATATAAGATCAAAATATCCCAATAAAACATTTTATATCACTAAATCTAGATACATGATATAATGTATGGTCATGGAAATATAAAATCCTTAATACTCATTTTCAATTGCCATATAGTATATTATTGTCAATAAAAACTTACATTGTAAAAGGTTGAGTATGGATTTTAAGAATATTTATATCTATTCAATTATATTATGAATCATTAATATTTAGGATTTTTTTCAACTTCTTGATGAGGGTTTTATCCAACAAGTGAGATCAATTTTGTTTGGAAAAAATAGTCAAAATCTCAAAGTCCTTGAATTTAAGATGCACGAGAAATTAAGTTTAGTTAAATTCAATATTACTAGCCATATTAATTTTCACTCATGTTAATATATTTGAAATCTTTGACATAATTTTACAAGATAAGGCATCCATATTAGGCTACGTGTTAGGAACACTTTTAATATTTATCAAGATTTTATTATAGAAAAATCCTTAAGGAGTCACTCAAGTTCTTTATTAGCTTAATCTTTAGTGTAGAGTTTCAATTTAACCTTTTTCTAGGGTTTTGCTAGACATGATTGATGAGGTATGATAAAAGAAGCCCTACAACACTTACAACGCAATGACCACCATATCATAAACCCATTGATGTATGCCTCTTTCTTCCACATTTACATTAAATGCAAAAACTTCAATATAGAGAAAATAAATCCACTCTATTAAATGATTATGGCTTTATCCCAAATAATCCATGCATGCCAAGTGCAACCATGAGATAAACAACCCAAAAACTACCCATATAAAGATTTGATTTTGTAAGATTTAATTTTTGAAATATTTGATATAAAATAGTTTTGTATAATATTTATTTGTTGTGGCCTTGAAACCATTTCCAATATGAAACAACTTTGGACACAAATGTTATTAAAAATACATCCTATCGACTAATAAAAAATTAATCAAATTCTAACTTATAAATTTTTTAACTGTAAAAAGAAATTGATAAAAAAATACTTCCAATAACAACAGTAGCAAACAACAAAGGGAGGGTACAACCCACACCCATGACGCCAACACAAAATGTGATCCAATGTAGATAACACTTGCGACACTAATAACAAGACAAACAAAACGCAGACATAAATTTTTAGGGTTTTAAACAGAATTTTTAATGCCAACAAAAAATATTATAATGCCT
>VDFB02267573.1:0-10826 GCA_007258455.2 Sequoia sempervirens | reverse complement strand
GAGGAGGCTTGCAAAGAATTCATGGAGGATGATTCATTTATTGAAACACTAGCATTCGAGGATTTTGTATGGAGAGAAAAAGCTACAGAATATGCAGAAAGGGTTGTCGTTGAGAGAAGCTTACATCTTGAATTGCTTGAAGGAATTATCCAAGCCAATGTGATGGAGGAAATGAGGAAACAATTTAAAAATATCACACCTAAAGAAGGAAGAGAACTTGTACAAAAGAGTGGTGTTTTATTATTGCCCAAATGGGATATTGTTGATGTAGTGGTACTTGACACTATTAGAAGGGTTGATAAGCCTTTATTCCATACTGAAGAGGAAGCTAAGTTGGCACTCCAGGGATCTGCATTTAGTCAAGAATTGGATGCTCTGGCAATATGGTCATTGTCTCTTAGTTCTAGGAAGCCCAAAGTTGCAAAACCGAAAGACTTCAGTGGGCGATTGATTATAAAAAGAGTTGCAGATACTCCAACATTAGAAGCAACTGACATGACTATAAATGTTGCTAGGTTCACAAAAGCAACAATGGAAAATATCACTAAGGACAGGGATATGTATAGAGGCAAGTACCATGAGCTTTTGGGTGAATACAACAAGAGTCAACAGAGAGTTGCTGAGCTTGAAATAGAGCTAGAATTGTGGAAACAACAAGTGGAAATGTTGAGGTCTCAAGGGCTAGCTAGCTTGAGCCATACTGCTCCCATTCCTCCTATGACTCATCCTCAATCTCCTCCACCTGAACAATCATTTTCAATTGTGCCTTACAACATGAGCCAGGAGGCCATTGCAATAGAGGAGCCGATCACATTAGGTGTAGCTCCATCCAGTCAACCTACAAGAGAACAACTATTTTAGCAAGTTGAGGTATATAAGAAATTACTGGAGAAAACGTAGGACACAATGTATGAGAACAATTCCAAGATTGTTCATACTATTCTGAAGCACCTAAATAAGAAAATTCAAGGTAAATTGAATAGTGTCCATGCTAATTATTCTTTGATGCTGAGAGCAATAAGGTTGTCTCAGAGAGATGGAGAATTGGGAACTCCACTCTTAGATAAATCGATTCCCAGAGTTGGCAATTTGAAATTACTAGCAGTTGGGGCTAAACAATAGGAGGACAGATATCCAAAGGTGCTTCCAACATACAGATTTTTCAGTGAGGTTAAGGAACAATAGTTCCACAGGTATGTTGCTCCATTATAGCAGAAAATAAAAGAGTTAAAGGCCAAGTATGATGAAGCAGATTTGGCACTGTTGCCTAACATAATTCAACATGTCCATGATGAAGTAAAGCCCTTGCAGATGTGGAAGCATCAGGTGGACACTACAATTTCTTCTCAAGCAAGATTAATTTGTGAGAATGTTAATATTGACATACTAAGAGATGCTTTGGAGAAATTATCCTTCATCATCAGTTCTCTTGAAGACTTTGACAAGGAAGCCAATTCAGTGATGAAAAAGTACTCTCCCTATAGAAAGAAAATGGATGAAATCATTGATTTCAATTGGCCATCTGAGGTGGAGTATGAATGGTGGAAGAGGATATTTATAGATGGATTGGATTTGTGAGTACAAAAATGGAACACATATACTCGGTCAAGTATTGTACAGGTCTAGCCTTTGAGATCAAAATGTATAAAAATATGTGTCTCCTGAGTGAAGGTACCATATGTAAATGCTGATCACTAAAGATGTGGATGTTGACTGGGAAATTGGTTTGCTTTTTCTATCTTTGCAAATTTTTTCATTTGGCCTGATGGAATGGAAGTACTACAACGACTTAAAGGATATTCTTTTCAACATGTGCCTTTTGGAAGGCAGGTTTTCTCCTCACAACATGAAAATAATCTTTGTCTCATGTGTATTTCCTCCAATGGAGAATGTAAATATAACTGTAAAGGGAATATGTCTTGTAGCAGTCCAATTAGGATGTGACGTGTGTACTCTTGGCCTAAAGCTTGTTTTGCTGCCTTATTTCCATAAAAGGGAATTCAAGGCCATTAGTGCAGGTCTCTTGTTGAATTCTCAATCCAAATTATGCAATTTGTAAACACAGAGTGAATATGTTTGAAGTCTTTATCTTAAGCTTTGAGTCTAGTTAGTAAATTTTGTCAATTGTATGGTTCCTGAGCATATCTAAATGATAATGCAAGTTTTCAGAGTCTATAGTTTCTCCAATTTTACTCTATATTTGAATTATTAATGAAAACTCTGATCAAAGATCATTTCATCAATCTTCATCATTATTGTGCTTTGATGTATGCTTTGATTTTAGCTTTGGTTTAAAGGATCAGTTAAAATGCTTAAATCAAATAGTTAATTCATATGCAGGTTGATTGGATCTAATAAGTAATCTTAGAATCTGATTATTAATTCATGAATTGCAAAGAAGCCTCACGTAGATCATGGATATTTAGGATTAAATTTACCTTGTAGTTCAATTTTCTTTGACTCCTAGCCCATAGATATGGCACTGATCTCAATTCTTATAAGCATTCCTTATGGTTCCGGTCATCCAATTTGAGAACATCACTTATAAACAATCTTTAAATTGATCTATTATTTGTTGTGGTTGGTGTTATTTCGTATTCTCGGCTTTAGATGTGTAATTATCTCAAGAAAATGCCAATTTCTTGAAGGATTTCATCTTCCTAGCCTCTAATGAGAATACATCTGCTTTATTATGCAATGTATTTGTTAATTGTTTAGAAGAGTCATAGGATATACATTGTGGGATTACCCTCCTGGGTTTTGTAGAGCCCAAAGTGCAGGAGAAGGATCATTAGTGCTACATCTCATTTGTTGGCCAACTATCTTGCAAGTATTCGAGAATTGAGTCTGGCAAGCTCATAGGTATTTGGTGAGATTTGATTGGTTCATAAAAAACAACCAAGGACAAGTGAAGATCCCATTAACTATTTGTAGTCAAGCCACCACTTCATATCAAGATCTAGACAGCAAGAAGGAAACCCACCACACCAAGATCACACTCTACACCTTCGAACTATAGGCCCGCAAGTCCTTTTCTAGTAGTCCCAGTACCTAATCTACAAATATCGAATCTACGAGTACCAGTAGCTCCAATGGTGAGAGATTTTTTGTTTGTGCCATTTAATGGGGGAAGCCCATTGAATTTGGCTTAGCATGATGACATTCCAATGGAAGCGTTGAAGAGCTTGCCTACATTTATTAGAGAGAAGATCAACCAAACCCATTGAGCATATATCACATGTTTCATCGCTATAATACATCATATTAATGAAGAGAACATTGTAATCAAACTTCTAGCAACATCATTCAAAGGAAAGGCACTCCAATGGTTCAAAGGTTTACATGTTAACTCTATTGCAACATGGGATGACTTAGGAGATAATTTAAATAGGCAGTTTCAAGATAAATCTAATCATTTATCTCTAGTTGAATAGATGGAAACTATTAAGAGAGCTCCACAAGAACAAATGACAGATTTCAATTTATGATTCCAAAAGACTTGGAATAGAATTCTTGCTATGGTAGGACCTACTGATCATGCATTTTTATATTATCTTAAGGTTCTCAATAGTGATATCACAGTAATGATTCAATCAATGGGTGGTGTGATGTTAATAGGAGCATTTGAAATTGCCATTAGAGTTAAGAATATCCTTATTCAAGTTGGTAAAATTGCACCTAGGCCTCCAATGCCTATATTTCCTGATATTCAACCTCTAATGCCTATCCAAATACCTCCCATTTATGTGTTACCTACTGTTCTAGCCTTAGGCTATAAAGCATCTACTCAAAATAGTGTTGTTTCATCCCAATCTCAAGAGTTGCAAGAGATTAAGGGGATATTAAAGACCTTTGGTAATGATTTAGTGAATATCAAGAATTGGGTAGGTCAAAATCTAAGACTATATCAAGCACCATAGTAGCCTAATAGGCCACATTATCAAGTTGATTCTCAGGCACAAAGAAATCCATATAATCCCAGACCCTTTCAACCATACAATCCCAAAATTTGTAGTGCTTCAAAGGAGTTAGTTCTTTTCCAGGATAACTTGGTACAAGATACTGATTGGTTTTTTCATGCAATCAACGACACAATCAATCTACTTGTCTCAATGGAATGATGAATTAGGAATTTATGGTGTAGAATCATGCTGCTATCTAGAAAAGTGTGACTAGAGAAAATCATGAACAATAGGGTTCACAAAATGAGCAAGGTACTCCTAATGTTGCCTTAATGAATTGGCAAGGTAGTGAATTATGTGGAGTAAATCATTTACAAGGGAAAAATTAGTCATATACCTCCATTGTAGCTAATACGAGGTCAAAGAAAAAGGTTGTTGATTTGGGACAACAAGTCATTAATAAGGGGCAACAAACAGAAAAGTACCAATAGCAGGGTGGTAAAGACAAAATTCAGACTTCTACAACTCAACAAGGTCAAGTTGGGCCTACAACTTCACAAAATGTTCATATTTTACCAAGGGGTCAAGATATAGTTGGTAAAGAACAACCTAAGGTTCAATCATAGCCTTTACCAACACAAAATGATGTTGTTGTTTCTAAGGGACAACAAAAGGTTAGTACTCTTGCATTTAATATTATTGATCATATGAAAAAGGCCATTGTTAGCTTGTCTATATTGGATGCATTACATTCCTGGGAAAAACGATTTATTACAAGAGGCTTTGGCTAAGATTTTAATTTTAGATATACCTACTAAAGAGTAGCCTAATGTTTTTCTTGCAAACAGCTCTAAAACCAAGAGTGAGCAGTCAGCTCAAGAGGTTAAACCACCTCCATTTTATGTTAGTTTGGTTATTGGTGAACACTTAGTGCACAATTGCATGATTGAATCAGGTGCAAGCAATTTTTTTTATGCCAAAGCAATTAGTGGATAAGCTAGGATTGACATATGAGCCTTTGTTAAAGGGAGTAGTTCAATTAGATGGTACAACCATTAAATCTATTAGAGTGATTAAAAATCTTCCCCTTACCTTACATGCTTGTCCAAATTTTTTAATCCCACAGGATGTCTATGTTATATATTTTCCACCTTTCTTTGCCATTTTCCTTTCTAGGGACTTTACTACAAAGTTGGGTGGGTATTTATCATCAAATTGGTCACATATGTTTTTTAGAACTAGTATGGCACTAGAGTGACCATCAAATCAAAACCACAGGATAAGGACCACATAGAGCCATATGTGCCTAGTGCCATAAATGCAAACCTAGCCATTCATGAGCAGGAGGATCAATCCATGACCCTATACCCTAGCACACCTATTGAAGGCATACCTGATATAAATTTAGATGAGTGGGCAGCCGAGTTGACCTTTTCAGTCACATGGATGAGGTAGGATTAGGCATTTACATGATTTAGGACCATGATGCAGTTGTTCCAAATCTAGTTAAGGATGAAAAAAAACTAGAATGACAAGGTAATCGGCTTTGGAAGCTATATTTTGATGGCTCAAGAAGCAAAGTGGGAGTTGGTGGAGGAGCTATGATGATTTCTCTTGATGGAGAAAGGTATTATTCATCCTTATATTTGCTTTCAATTGTTCAAATAACATAGCAAAATACGAGGCACTTATTCATGGACTAGAATGGGCCAAAAAGAGAGGTATAAAATGTTTACAAGTTTTTGGTGATTATGAATTGATAATAAATCAAGTAAGAAATATGAATGTTACAAAAAATGATTTGCTCAAGTTGTATAAGCATAGGATTTGGGATTTAATTGAATATTTTGATGCTTTCAACTTTCTCTCCATTCCTAGAAACCAGAATAAAGAAGTTGATAAGCTAGTTTCCATAGGCTCACAGTTTGATACCAACTAATGTTCACAATGTTGAGGTATAGCAATATGTAAAAGTGGTGGTGAGATGATTTGTACTAGATAACAATGTTAATTGGGAATTTTTTGAAAGTGATGAGTAGATTATTAACTTTCTAATGGAAGAGGTTGAGTTTGCAACTAGAAACCAACAAAAATGGGAAAATCAATATGACAATCAAATCTTACAGTTGAATTCAAATAAGCTTGCCAAAGGTTTGGTAACCTTAGAATCAATTTTCAATTTTGATGATCAAGTTAAAAGGGATAAGAATAGCATGACAGTTAAGCAAGAAAACTATGAACCCATCAAAATATTCAGAGACAAGCTCCTCAATCTTGGTAAGGTATGTACTAAAGAGGAACAACAAGAATTCATTTTTATTTGCCAAGAATTTAATGATATTTTTGTTTGGGAGTATGACAATTTAGAGGGTTTAACCCTGAGTTAGCTCAACACACCATTGAGTTGGAGCCCAAAGCAAAACTAGTGAGATAGAAGCAAAGGCCTCTAAACCCCAAGCTAGAGCATCTCATGAAAACAAAATTAAGCAAGCTAATTGAAGGTAACACCATCTTTCCAATTAAGTATACATATTTGGTTTCTAACTTGGTACCTTTTAGAAAAAATAATGGTGAGATTAGGTTGTGTTTATTTTCATGATTTAAATAGAACCTCTCTTAAAGACCATTATCCATTGCCCTCAATGGAATAGATTTTACAAGTTGTCTCAAGTTCTGACAAGTTTTCCTTGTTAGATGGATATTCAGGATATAATCAGATTTTAGTGAAGGAGGAAGATCAGTTCAAAACTACCTTTACTACCAAATGGGGTACCATGGCTTATTAGAAGATTCCCTACCTTTCCGCCAAAAGTAAACTTTCTCAGAGAGAAAATGGACATGGCTTTCCAAGGCCTCATATTAATAATTTTGTATTTGTTTATTTATGTGGTGTAGGAGCACCTACACCTCAACCTCCATTTTGGATTCTTTGAGGGTGAATAGGTTAGAAAGAGTATTTTTTTTAGTCTTTTGAGTGTTTTTCATCTTCAATAAGGTCTAATAAGACCATTGGATAGGTTCTAGGTTGAGTTTTTGAGTTTTGAGTCAAAATGTGCAACAATGCAATCTTGCACTAAAAGTTGTTTTTGTAGCCTTTGAAGGAAAAAACATAAATTTGTATGTAAGTGTGCATGGTTTGGGGTCTTGACAATGTAATAAGGTTGTTTCAAGGTTATTTTTATGGTTTTTGAGGTCATAGGTCTTTAGTATTGAAAGTTGCTCCAAAATTGCAAAGTTGTCATATTGTAAGTTGGTGTAATTTCACCATAATGATGTAAACACAACAAACCAAATGGTTCCCTTACTCAAAAAAATTAGTTAAAGGAAATTGGGGAGGATGGGAAAATGTTTATAAATCCTCCATGGGGTCGAGGCATGAAGGTTGTTGAAGTTTTGAAGCACCAATACAAAGAAACCTTGGTTTTTTTTTATTTTACAATGTTTTTTCCTATTCCTATGCTTGGTACGGTCTGGTACATCATTGTACGAGCTCCCAATTGGAATGGTTGAAAGAGGGAAGACTCTACTTTATTTTTGTGGTGATTTGGATTTTTTTCATCAAGTATTGAGTAAGTTACATCAATTTTAGTGAAAGTGGGTCTGAAACCTTGCAAAACATGAGTTTGGTCACCAAAATGGATGTAACTCCCATTTCCACCATGGGAAAAATATGAAACTGGGTGGATTAGTATATTTAGGACTCCTTTACATGCTGAAATTTGTTTTAGAGTGAAAAATGTAGTTTTTCAAAAGTTATGTGATGCCCTATGTCTGGTTTTTGCCTTGTACAGTCTAAAATGTGATCGTTTGAATACATTATTTGTTGTTTTCTGAGTACTTGAGGAAATAGAATGGATGGAAAGAATGGAACAGGTCTTAGGGAACCTGTTGGAGTCTTTTAAAATCATTAAGGGTGTTGGGGTTTTCCTTGACAAGTTGAAAGCTTCCTTGTATAGGCCTAGTTAAGCCTTGTTTATGGCTTGTAAGTCAATCTTTTCATACATTTGTTTTGGGTGTTTGATCCTATGATTTTGGGAACTTATGGAGGATGGTGTTAGGAGTCTAAAACCATGTTTCATTTTCTGGTTAATTCCTTTAATGAGTTTTTATTTTGACTGTCCTATTGGTGAATGTTGCAAAGTTGCATGGGCTTGTGCTGGAGCGATGGAAGAATGGATGTTTTTGGGTGCAAGGTCTATTTATTTGGTCATGTTGTGTTGTGTGAAGAGTGTCCAAATCATCCCCAAGACTTGTTGAGATTTCTAGTTGTGTGAGTCAAGTTGAGTGGTCAAGTTGCATTGTTGAGGGGAATAGTGAAGTTGATGTGTGCATATAGAGTATTTGAGAGAAGCATTTGGGAAAAGGTGTTGCTTCCCTGCCACTGCGATCAAGATGACATTACTATTTTTTCCAAAAATGCTAATGAAAATTTTGATCATCTAAGGCAAAATTTTAAGAGATGCAGAGAATTTGGGGTTTCACTTAACCCAAAAAAGTGCATTTTTTCAATCCATGAGGGGAAGCTTCTTGGAAATATTGTTTCGAAGCACGGTATTACAATTGATCTACAAATGATCACTGTTATTCTATCATTACCCCTACTAGCACATAAGAAAGGCTTACAAAGCTTTCTAGGTAGGATCAATTTTGTAAGGAGGTTCATACCTAACATTGCAACTTCTTACCTCAATGCTTAAAAATAATATCACTTTCAACTGGACTAAAGAAGGTAAGAGGAGTTTTGAGCAGATAAAGGAGGCCCTTGCAGGAGCTCCAACACTCATAAATCCTAATTTTGATAAGGAATTTATTTTATATGCTTTTGGGAGTGTTGATACTATCTTAGCCATGCTTTGTCAGCATAATGATGATGGACTAGAGTAGCTTGTTGCATTCTTTAGCCAAGTTCTGCAAGGTTATAAAGCAAGGTATTCTTTTGTTGAGAGGCATTTTCTAGCTATTGTTAGAAGTCTTAAAAAATTTAGGCATATGCTTTCTAACAATGAGATTTAATTGTTGGTTTCCCATCCTTTTGTCAAAGATTTCTTGCTTAGCAAAGATATCAATGACAAAAGAGCTAGTTGGATAACCAAGGTAATGGAGTATGATGTCAATATTAAGGTTACTAAGTTGGTTAGAGGCAAAGGTATATGTGAACAACTTGTTGTAAATGGAGAAAACAACAAGGAAATTGATGAGCAAGTTGCAATAGTACTCAACAATGAGGAATGCGATGTTGTTCCGACTCCTACAAACTAGATTCAACAAATGATTCATTACTTACATACTGGTGACTATCCTAAAGGTTTGGACAAATAAAAAAGAAGATATTATAGACTTCAAGTCATCCCTTATGCTATTATTAATGGAGTTTTATATAAAGGGATTTTCATGGAGTTTTAATTAGATGCATTGAACCAGGTCAAATAGATAAAATTTTGGAAGAATTTCATGATGGGCCTTCTAGAGGCCATTTTGCACCAAGAAGTATATCTCTAAAGATCATGAGATTTGGATATTACTGGCTTTATTTGTTTAAAGATGCATATAATTGGGTCAAAAAATGCAATAAATGTTTATTAATATTTGTAGGAAAGCAAAGGCTTGATGCCTTGCCACTACACCCCATTTAGGTAGAACAACCCTTTGCTAAGTGGGGTCTTGATTTTATTGGTCCTATAAACCCACATTCAAGTGCAGGTCACAAATGGATATTAACAACAACAAATTATTTTACTAATGGATAGAAGTTGTTGCATTAAAGGAGTTGAATGAGACTGTTGTTTTAAATTTATATTAGGATCTAGTATCAAGGTTTAGTACTCCTGATTCAATCATTTTTGATAATACATTAGCCTTTGTCGGCTTAAGAATTTATGATTGGTCTGTTAAAAACAATATATTTCTAAATACCTCATCCAATTATTACCCTCAGGGTAATGGACAGGTTGAATCCACCAATAAGAATTTGATCAAGATTATCAAAAAGACAATTAAGGACAATCAAAGGACCTAGCATGATAAATTGAAGCTATCCCTTTGGGCTGATAGAATAACTCTTGAAAGAGCTATAGGTAATTCACCTTATGTTCTTACTTATGATAAAGAGGCTAAGTTTCCAATTTCAATTGAATTGCCAACTTTGAATTTCATTAAGGAGCTTGAATTGCTAGAGGATAAGTCTATGGAAATTAGGCTTGCACAACTGATGGAATTAGAGGAGACAAGAAAAGAGGCACTAAGAAATCTATAGATCCATCAGGCTCAAATGAAAAGGACCTTTGATAGGAAAACAATTCTGAGAGTGTTTAAGGAGGGTGATCTTGTTTTCAAGTGGGATAAACTTAAAATTAAACCTAGAAAATATACCAAGTTTGATGCCATGTGGGATGACCCTTATGTAATTATAGAATGCAAGCAACATAATGCTTTTTCAGCTTTCAAAGCTAAATGGAGAGGTATTACCTATCCTAGTGAACGAGATTCACCTCAAATAGTGTTATTGGAGATCAAAAGTTGTTGTACATAGTTAAGTAGAATTTTTTTGTTAATAAGTGCTCTAGGCACATTCTTTTCACTTCAATTTTGTTTTCCAATAAGTGTTGATGCACATGTTTGTTGGTCCTATCCTAAACAAAGCCATGGTAGTTATTTTTAGTTTTAGTTTTGCTACTGTATAGTTCCTAACAACTAAGATACAAACAATTTTATGAGTTGCAAAAAACAAGAATGGACTCCTATGCCCAATAGATATGTAAAGCTACTAATCCTATTTTTTTAGCAGACAAAAACCCCTAAGAGGTTGCCAAAATGTTACCTAATTTTTCTTTCAGCTCAATCAAGTAGAGCTGGGACAACATTTGCAATTAAAGAAGAAAGGTAAACATAAAACTTCTGCTAATGTTTTCACCATTGCACAAAATA
>VDFB02267572.1:0-60815 GCA_007258455.2 Sequoia sempervirens | reverse complement strand
CAGCGAGCCTTGTTTAATGAGTTCTTCTTTGAGAGAGAAGTTCGAGGTGAAATCCTTTGTTAATGCATTTTCCTCTGAGACGGAGGAATTTGAGGTGCAAGCCCTTGTTAATGCATTTCTCTTTGAGATTTGAGGTGAAAGCCCTTGTTTCCACCCTCTGAGCCTGAGTCATGGTGGATGTCATGTGTGAGACTCCATGACACATCTTGTACTTGTGAATGTCATGTTGAGGTGACATCACGCAAGTGATGAACACTTGTACACACCATAGTATGGTTGTAGCCATTATGGTTGATATCGTGTTGAGGCGATATCTAATATCACGTTGAGGTGATATTCTTCTTTTCACATCTGGTTGTAGCCAATGTGATGGACATCATGTTGAGGTGATTTGTCTTGGGCAGCTGGAAGTATTCTCTCTAGCTGAGAGGGAGTGTTAATGATAACATACAACGTCGATATAATATTCCAGCTTGATAAATTAAATGATAGCCATGAGGCTATTTAATTTATATATGGCACGAGTTTTGAAGAAGTTACATTTTAATGAAGATTTGTATGAGGTCGACCTCATTCTCATTATCTACGATTTTCTCTTATATTGCTTTTGGTGGCCGACTTTCTTCTTGAGGACAACTTCTCTATTATTGGTGGTGTCTCTTATCTCTAGCCGACTTGCATTTAATAAGTTTGCACCCCTTCATATTGTATATATATGAGTTCGCTTTCTCTTTGTGATTATCAAGCAAGTTCGATTCATTTCATACAAGTGTGAATTTCTTCAAGAGCAGGTTGCAAATTTCTTCAAGGGCAGATTTAGATATTAAGGAGGTGCAGATTATTATTGTCTTTGCATCTTGTGTAGGTGCTGAATATTGGCCTTGTGATTGGCCTCATTGTAAAGAGAATTGTTGCCACTATTTATATATAGAAGAGAGATCTTTGTTGCTGGGTTTTTCTCCCTCAAGAGGAGGGTTTTCCCAGGGTATCTGCTGTGTTATTGTGTCTGATTTGAATTAATTTTCTGTGCATTAAATCTGATAATTAAAATTTACAATAACTACCTAGGACACAAGCGTTAAATAAAAGCCAACTAGATAAGATAAGTGACAACTAATACTTAACTAGAAAGATTCCTACCTAAGTGGACTTAACATGTAAATAAGAGCTAGATAGGTAAAACACCTATTTACACCAACACAAACAAATTCAACCATTGAAAGAATAAGCACCAAAACACATTATCCATCTATTCCTAAAGTAGTTATAGGTATCTAATAATATATTAAATATACCAAGTCCATAGATAATAGAGAAACAGAGTAGTGAATGTATGAAAATAAAAGATGACATCAAGAGTCATCATCCCCCCACCATTGGAATCACATCATGTCCTCATGGTAAGATCTGTACCTCATCCTCATTGGCCAAATTTTTATCCTCCAGTATCTGATTGCAATCATAATCTTCTTCTTTATACATAACAAAGTGCTGCCCCATATCTGCATATCCATTTGTTTAGGAAATCTTGTTAAAACATTTTTCCACCTTTCTTTGTAGCATTTATCCTGAGCAAGTCATAAGTGGAGCTAGTGCAAAAAGCAAAGGGAGTTGGAATCTCATCCCAATCCATTCTTGCTTCCATTCTTGGATTAGGGTGATGAGGTGTTTGGCTTTGGTGAGGCTCCATCGTAGATTAATAGGAGAGGTAGGCTCCCTTGTTGCATATGTTGGGGTAAGCCTTTCCATCTATTGATACACACCTTGATGGCAGCTGGAGGAAGATATCCCTCATGATGCTGGATTGAAGATTTTGTGCATACAGGTCCTAATCCTTGGTTGATATACTTGTTCCTTGTAGTTTTTGGAAAACCAAGTAATCTTGTAATATTCATGGTGCATCAAGAGGTCGACAATGGTTTGAGAAGTGTGGTACTCAACTATGCGATTCTCCCATTTCATTGATGGCGAAGGAGAGAAACAAATCCCTGCAATTGGACTTTTCCCACATATAAGTTCAACATTGAAGTGTGGTAATGTTCCATAAGTAATCCATGTTGGAAGAATTCACACAACATATCTTTTGGTTCAATGGTGCTTCCAAAATAATTTTCCAAGAAGTCTTGATCATTTTTAAAATCAAACGGAAGATTGCAAAAAATTCTCAAAAGCTTCCCAACGTAGAAATGGTTCTTGTAGAAAAGGGGCATAAACACTTGATGGCTTGCATTGAGCCAAAATCGCATCCCAAGTCTCACAGGCTTGAGACACTCACTCGGTTGAATTTTTGTCTTGTTGGAGGGACTCTAGAGTTCTCTGGAGCTAAGTGTTCTCTTCCCTAAGTTGAGTCATAGTGATTGATATAGGCCATGGGGGTGGTAGAAAAGAAACTTTAACACCTTTATCATGTACAATAGTAGGTTGAGGCAGTTGTTGAGAGAGTGGTAATGTGGGTATGTCTAGTGGCAACATTCGCTTTTTATTGCTCAAGGGCTTGTTGAAGGTCTGAGACCAATTTATTGTGCTCCTCCTTGTTGTGTGCAGCTTTTTGCTGAATTTCTTCTAATTCTTTGGTTTTATTTGCAAGAAATTGCTGCATTTCACCAATTTGTCATTTACACTCCTGAAGCTCATGTTCTATTTTTGACAGAGTGAGGGCTTGCAGAGTCTGCTCATCTTCTTCATCTGCAACAGTCAAGGGCTTTTTGCCCTCTCTCTAGAGGGCTATTCCTCAAGTGCTAAAGGAGTCGAGGACATGCTTCCTAAAATCTCTTCCGCATGGTTCATTTTTGTCCATATTATTGATGCATGAGGATCTTTCATACCTTAATTACTTTGTTCTCCTGACTTATAAGTTAGTCTATTAGCAGAGATTATATTAGGTGTCTTCATGTGCTTGCATCTTCCACCTGTTAGTTCATCATATGCTTTAAAATTATTTGTGGCTGTATGATTCCCGACGTCCACCACAAATTTATTTTACCTGAAACAAGGCACTCCTGTGGTTCAACAGGCCCCAAGGACTTCAACAAATTCTATTTGTTATGCCCAAATCCATCAATATTCTTTCTATATTTTTCGTGATTTTTTTGTTTTATGGAAACCACCTCTTTCATTGCTCATGTGAAATGATATAATTTGAGCTTGAACCATACATGAATTTTCATTTCTCATTCCTTGTATCTTACTTATTGATACTTAAAATATTTTGCTAAAATACTTTATTAAATTGTTACTTCTCAGGTTAGGTTGCATTTGCTGACTGCAGTTACAAATTGCTTTTTCAAGAGGCCTCCAGAGACTCAGAAGGCTTTGGGTGCTGCACTGGCTGCTGGCTTGGCTGATGCACATCAGGTATTGTGTCTCTCAGCTTAATCCAATGTTATACATTTACTTGTGGCTAGTATTATTTCAATGAGAATGCCAAGTTTCATGAAAAAATTGTAATGGTTTCAAAGAATGGACAAGGCACATGTATGAAGTGGACAATTGATGAAAAGCGAGGCTTTAAATATTTGTAACAGGAAAGAAACATTTTTTAGTAATTGGAAAGATGTTGATACTAATGCTATTAATCATTCTTGCAACTTCTTGTATTATGCATTAAGATTGTTTGTTTTTTCAACACACTAAAAGGATTTTTGTTGTTCTTAGTGAACAATAAATGTTTAAATCTTGAATATTAATAACCATGTATCACTTTGTATAATGCTCTTGAATATTAATAACCATGTATCACTTTGTATAATGCAAAATTTTAAAGGAATATAAATATAGGAATAACAATCTTAGATTTGCTCAAAGAGAACTACTAATTTGCCTTGAATAACTGTTCAATTCTTTAGCACTTCTACTATGATGAATTTTAACATGACAGTATCTTCTGCATTTGAACAGAATTTCTTAGATATTTTGGTAAATATTTTAAATCATTTAAATCATTTAGATGATAGATTGGACAAATTAGAATTAATATTATTATGTGAGAGGGTGGGAAGGGGCAGAATGGGCCTGGGCTTCTTGTTTTAATACTATGTAACTTAAAGTGTATCCCTATCTGTGAACTCTGGAAATCTTGCTTAAGAGATTTTGCAGTGATCAAGTTCCATAACATGCTGTTAGAACCAAACAAGCTTTTTATTTCTTATTTGGTTAAATATTGCATAATAGTTGTCAAAAAAAGTACAATATAACAACCGAAGGCTACATCAAGTTATATATGATACATATCCCATTATCAGCCACCTGTACTGTACAAAATCAGGGGCTTCCATCTAAGGCAACAGTTATATATCAGATTAAAGAGTATTTTACCAAAATAAAATCTTAGATAAGTAAAGCAAAAAGAACAGACCAATCAGAAACAAGCTTTATTTGAAATAAGTACCTGCATTGAAGTTCAATTCTACCACAAAATATATAGGTTCACTTGGGAATTTTCAGGATACAGTATGTCATATATATTTTGACATTCATGTTATCTATGCTTGTGGTTTGATTAATTAGTATTGCATCTGACTGAATGTCTCCAGCATACTGCAAATTGGTTTTAATAATGTTCATAATTTGTCACAGGATGTGCATGATAGGGCATTATTTTACTACAGGCTTTTGCAACATGATGTGAGTGTTGCAGAACGCGTAATAAATCCTCCTAAACAAGCTGTCTCTGTCTTTGCCGATACCCAGAGCAGTGAAGTCAAGGACCGCATTTTTGATGAATTTAATAGCCTTTCTGTCATTTATCAAGAGGTGAGCTTTTGAATATCTAACTTCTCTATTTTCTCTGTCCTTTATGTTTTCTGGTGGATACATAGTGTTTTTTCTTCCCAGCACCCACTTAGTTCTTTTATATATGTCTTGTAATTTTTGACTATCATTTGTTGAATCTTCATGCTAATATTTCCCTATGATAATATTGTTAAAGAGGGATAATGTATTCATTTGTTTGCCTCAAGGATAATTTGAAAAATCCAATGGTATGCAGAAGGCCCTGTTATATAGCTGTTGGAATAAACCTATCCCTAGCAATACAGAACTGAGATTGAATGTTATCAAGTTTTAATCCCAGTTTTATTTCTTGGAAATACTTAGATTGTAGATTTTTTATGGAAATTATTTGTGTTTTAATGAATACAGGCACAGGTATAAGTAGCTTTTTAAGTCATCACCCAGCAAGATACCAATTTGGTGTATAAGCCCACAAAGGGATTGCAAAAAGATTGTTTTCCATCTGCTTTGTGTATTGTTCAACGAAATAAAGTTATAAACCCTTCCAGCCACCGGATTTGAACTTGTGTCTCCTTTATCCATAAAGCACACATGCATTTCCCATCAAGTTTACTTAGGCTGTACAGAGAATGCTCCTTGTAAGTCCTTTTGTAGCATCCTATTTATTTTTTAAATTCTGCTAGTGTATTGCTTAATTGTTTTGTCCAAATAGGAGTTTAAGGTCTACCTGAAATACACAAAGAAAATAATGATGTAAAGAAACTAAGGTGAAGTTATGTTAGTGCAATCCTGGAAGCTAACCATTAGGCATAAGAAAGAGAAGGAATACATAGACAAAGAGTCTAAAAGCAATTTGTTGAGTGGATGAGGGACAAGTTTGTATGGATGTGAACTTAATTCACATTCAAAGAACATGCTAAGACTTCCCATATGCACATTCTCAACATGATCGAGAAGCCTGACCTGACATTGCTGTTGTATATATATCCTGCTATTGGGTGCATACCTGCTCAGATATATGCCTAGAATTTCCTATTTCTGACAATGACAGGACATTTTTAAGAATAAACAATGACGCAGACCATTCATGGGTATGGAAATACATAAAGTTAAATGAATTGACTTCCTTTGCATATCAATTCCTTACATAACCTGTCACTTTCTATCTTGTCATAACTTACAGCTTAATAATTACATTTTGCATTGGACATCGATTTTGGATCAAGTGGCCTTGTGAGTTTATGCATATTAAGACCTTCTGCCTGCATATTTGCAAGATGATTTTTGAAACTTTTTTAGGGGGGCCCTCTAAACAATAATAATTTAATCTTGGGGAAGGTTTATTCCTTTATGCTATAGTTTAATTAAATGAAGGCCTTCTCATGAGTATGATTATCATGTCATCCATGCTCATTTTGTCCTTCACAAATCTTGAAATTATGAGTATCTTTCTGTTTAGCATATTATCCATCTTTCCATGCCGTGAGTGGATTTGGAATCACTCAATCATAGAAAACTGCAAGAGAAGCTGGTATATGGATTTTATTGGTAGGCATTAATTAATTAATCATATCCTATAAGAGTTACTGAGTGAGATCTGGGTCACTTGCAAACATGAGAGATAAAACACTGACTGAAGTTATGTGACAAATATTTATAGAATATATCTTACTACACAATGGATGAATTTATAACAATTCAATGTTAGGAAATGAGAAAATGGTATACAGAGCTTTTTGATAGCCATATTATTTAGTCATATTCTGCAATAATTTCTGAGTGAGATCTGGATCACTTGGGAAACATAAGAGATGTGTTAGGAACTCGCCTGTAAAATATTATCAAATAGAAGCAACGCATGTGAAAATGAACACTATGCTTGGAAGAGCAACCACAAATGTTTTTTTCTTCAAATATCAGAAACAAGTATCGCTGACTTCTTTGAGGGGGCAACCTGCTTAAGAGCAATGCCCCCAATAGAATATGAAGTCTAAGATGATCTCTTTCATTGCATCCTCAATATAAAGGCCTCACAAGAGTGACTTAGGAGGTACAACCAATGTAGGATAAATCCACAAATCTACTCTGAACTTATGACATTAAATAACTAACTGTGATTATGACAATGCTCAAAATCAGAGGTTAGGGTGTAAGGGTCCTAACTCCATAATAACAAGCAGGGTCCTAACAAGATGACTGGGCATTAAATAATGGGACAAATTGTTATAGACCATCTTTTTGCACATGGAAAACTGAAACATGATGGAAAGAGATCTATGTTACCGGGTTCTTCAAAAATGCCCAGAGAACCCGCTCTGGGAGCATTTGGGAGTGGGAGTGGGAGTGGGCTGGGGAGTGGTTGGGAGCCCAGGCACTCTTGACTGCTCCTGAACGCTCTCAAGCACTAGTCTTTTCCTGGCAACTCCAACTTTGTACCCATTCCTTAAGGTAGCCGTTCTTTCACTAGACATGGAAACTGTTAATAAAAAGAACTTGATCCTTTTATGGGCTCTAAGTGATACCAAAGATTCCTATTGAGGCCCACAGATCTGGCGTTACAATCTTCTTGATCACAGAGGTTTATGCTAGCAGTGATTCCCTGCTGGGATACACCATCTTAGAAGGGTACAAAAGAATATTTTAAAATGCACTAGCAGTTTCAATGTATCATCATTTCCCAGCCACTGCTGGCTTCCACTAATCTGGCAAAATCCTCTTTTACTGGCAGCTAGCAAGACCATGCCCACAATCCCACAATAATATATATTCAAGTTGAATAGAAAGAGTGGATGTCATACTATTTTAAAAAGACGGCGTCAAAGATTTTAAGAGGAGATTGTGCATTTCAAAAAGGAGGGGAGTTGAGAGGAGTCTTAGAGGCCTGATATTCAACAAGGAATTTCAGATATAAATATCAAGAGGGTGACAGTACAGGAGTTGTCATTCTCTTAGGAAGAATGTTCGTAATTATTTACATGCCTACATGCTGGGTCAAGTCCAGTTATATCAAGGTTTTGTTTGCAGATTTCAGAGTTGATGTAAGGAGCTTTGGGGCTGCACCCCTGTATTTTTGTATTAAGTTTCAAGAAGGGACAGACTGAATATTAATTCGCTGGTTAATCATGAGGTAGTTTATTGTTCTTGTTGCTAGTCATCAATGGAGATAGCTTATTACTGTTGAAATCATTATACTATTGTTGAAGCTTTATGGGTGTGAAATTGTGAATAACTGCGCGATTTAGTTGTCCTTAATTGGACACCTTATTTGTGACTGCATTATTTCCTTACTGAGAACCAGAAAATGGTGTCTCTAATATTTGATAGTTCATAGTAATAACTAATATATGAGTATGACATATGTATTGAAATTTTGAACTATCAATTGGCATTTATCTTTATCACTAGCATTGATCAATGATTTGATGATGATTGATGATTGATGAAGTATCATACTGTCAAATGTATTTACAATTCTGTACACACACACACACACACAATTGTACCCAAACGTATCGTACCCAAGGAAATTTTTTTGCCATACCGGCGTACCCATACCCGTTCCCATACCAAAACCGGCAACTTAGAAAGAGACATGAATGAAACATTTAGTGTGAATGTAACCTACTCAATTGCTATGAGCATGTAATGGTCATGCTACATGCATAACATTGCATGAACATATGATGATGCAAACACATTTTAGAAGAAACATATGGCTAGCCAAACATCCTGTGAGCTTGAGAATGTCAGTGCCACATGGCATAGACTCCATATAATTTTCTCTCAATAGGTAGATAGATTGCACATGATTCCCCCATTACCATATGCATTGAGTATGACATCTAATGTTAGTACCTCTATAGCTTCTTGCCACTACTGCAAAATAATCTCCTTAGGTCTAATTTCTAAAAACACAAATATGTCGAAAAATGTGTAATATTGGATACTTGTAGTGCTCCTACCTATAGCGTTTTTCTTTAAAGACAGCTTTGGGAAAATTTGCATACAAAATGGTGTAAATTTTGACATTTTAAACCACAGTTTGGTTCATCATCAAGATAAAAGATAAGAAAGAAGCTCCAAATTCATCATATAGGTAATCCAATTATAATGAAGAGTAGAGGTTATTAATTATTTACTCCATCCAAATTTAATGCTATCCTTCAATAATTAATGGTTTAGTATAATATTAAGCAAGGTTGCTTGGAGACTGGTATTGGTACTAGTACGGGAGATTGGTACTGCCGCCGGTATGGCTATTTTTGAAAATAGGAGACTGAGGTACTTGGAGACACCATTTTTTTTAATATCATTTAATAATTTATAGAAAATATTATGACATTGAACTTTCAAAACAAGAACAGTGATAAAGTTTAACAATGAACATTAACTTTAAACGTTAAAGTTTAAATACACAAATGTGAAGTGACAAATGTCATTGTGTCAAAGAGTCAAAGAGTTAAAGAGTTCATAGTTCACACTACATATTTACTATTAGATTACATATTGAAATTCAAAAATCTTGATAGTTTGATAGGCTGATATGCAAACAAATGTCAAAAAACAAAAATCAGAAATCTATCGTCTACACTTCTATGTCATGATCATCCATATCAAGGTCCTTAGCTATGATGCTCTCCAAATACTCATCATTCTCAAACTTAGGTTCCTCTATTGGTAGTAGAACTGGGGGTAAATCACTAAGGCCATCTACTTCAACCACTTCATCCACCATGGCTGCAACTTCTCCATTAGGTGAAATTTAGTCCTATTTTGCTGAAGGACCCTCCTTGTACCCAAGATTTACACAAGAGAGAATACGAAGTGAGCTATGAATGTCCCATTTGGCGGTGTGTATAGGTTTCCTGTGGCGTGTTTACTTTCCCTCAGTTCATTTTCTAATTTTAGGTTTTTAACTTTTCACTTTTTATGGTTCTTAGCTTGAGAGATGATGGGATTCTGGCGGGAGACAACAGGAATCTGTAGGAGTCTTTGGCAGAACGTCCCTTGCAGACAGGGACATTTCCAGCCACGTCTTTAGTACCAGAGACACGTCTCAGGTGATTGGAGACTTGTCTCCCGGTAACATAGATATTAAGTAAATACGTGCAAAGACATTAATTATAATCACTTAATTAATTGATTTACGCCTTTATGTGTTTTGAGTATGGATCTTCATGAAACTTTGAGCTCCATGGCCTCTTCATAGCTGAAATTGGTAATATGATTTCAAGTCTCAGTATTCTCATCGATTGTCCTTTCGTGTAGTGCTCCTCATCGACCTAAATCATTTCCTTATCAATGCAAATGTCATACAAAGACACGTGTGCATGCATTGCTAAAAAAATAACTTCATTCGCCCAATCTTATGGTTATCCAAGCTATGTTCCTTGAACCTCACTTGAAAGGGGTGACCAATAGGGGGTGGATCACACATATGGATTGACTATATGTGTGGTAGCCCACTACATTGAAAGGAAGATCCTTTCAAGTGAGTTTTATGTCTTAAGAAGCATGGCTTAAATATCCATCAAGATCAAATCAAGTTATTTGCTTTAATAAAGCACACACACAACTCTTCACATGACTTTCGCATTGACAAAGCAATGTTTGTGATTAAGGAGGGCTATGTTGTAATTTTCCCAATAAATCTTAATATAAAATATTGACCACTTTTTGATCACCAAGATCTCATGAGGGCAAGGTGAGCATATTGTGGATGAATGCTGATTTTAATATATATATATATAATTTCCATTAACAACAATACCTAGAAAGATGTGACAATGGATTGCACAAATAATAGAAATATGTTGAAGCTTTGAAGAATAACAGTCAAATATGAATAAAGCTTCCTCCACAATATAATGCTTCTTCATTGATTACAAAACATATGCTTCTGCAATATGCTGAAGCTTCACAAATACAAAACTTGCTGCAAATAGCAAAATAAATGTTGAAATCCAAACTAAGTTTTGAAGTACAAATATAACCTTTGTGTGAGATTTCCCTTAGGAAATCAAAGGGTTTTCATCCTCCAATCTCTAGGAAACCAAAGGGATTTTGTTTTCTAATATCTAGAATCCAAGGGTCTTTTGCCCTTGAATCCTATAGCTAAATGCAAGGCTCAAACAATGACAGAAAAGACAAAATAAATTGGCAGATTTCCCAAAGGCAACCAAGCACCTCAATATGTAGTATTAGCAGGACACAAATTCCAACACCCACTTTCCCTCTCAAAGATGCAATTAAATATTAATGAAATTATTTCCCCAAAATGGCGCTTACTTTGCCATGAATACCAACTTGTAACTCCTCATTAATAAGCTGTCATAGAAATTTGTCATGAGGAAGCTGCAAGTGTCTTAGGGGTTACAATCACCCACTTCTAGGATCCCACACCCCACTAAGTCATTATTTTGTTATTATTAATAATAATTTCTACTACAAACTTCCAATGTTTAAAGGCCTTGTCATGAAAATATTTTTCTATCCTTATTGGGGAAATAAGGATTGGGCCTACATAAGTTTTAATTATAAGGGGATATTACATATGTGAAAAGGAACATTGGGGATGCTGTTGAGATTTGTAAACATCCTAATAATCTTAATTAAGATCAAAGCACAAAGCTCAATGGATATCCATTGTGTTGATGTTATAGCAGCTTCGGGCCCATTCTTCCAGCCATGTGTGAAGACATAAAATTGTATATAGCCTTTGGCTATTTATTTTATTGAGATAATTAAGTGAAGAGGCGCTTCACTTGGCAACATTACATTTTCTCTTGGACCGACCTTCCTTGTAATTCGCAATTATTATTTGTAATTATAATTCTCTATTGTGGCCGACCTTGTAGATGAAGAGGTGCAACCTCTCTTATTGTGTATTTATACAAGGTTATTTCTCCTTCATTTGATCATCAAGCAAGTTCGAATTATCTTCTTCATTCAAGTGTGAATTCCTTCTAGAGCAAATTGCGATTTTCTCTAAGTGCAGATTTGAAGATCAAGGAAGGGCAGATTATTGTTTATCATTGCATCTAGAGTTGATGTTGTATTTAGGCCTTGAGTGTGGCCTCATTGTAAAGAGATTTGTTGCCATCTTTTATATATAAGAGAAATCTTTGTTGCTGGGTTTTTCCCCCTCAAGAGGAGGGTTTTCCCAGGGTATCTTCTGTGTTTATGTGTCTGATTTTGAGTTAAATTCTGCTTACATAATCTGATTATTAAAAACTAACATGGTATTAGAGCAGGTATAGAAGATCGTGATCAGATTTGTTCAAGCAGCGTTATCCTCCATTCTTATTCTCATTCTAATTGCATTGATCTTATTGTCAAGATGGTGAATGGGTTGAAGATCGAAGATAGACTTGAAGGCGCTTCAAACTTCACATCTTGGAAGTTTAGAGTCATTCTAGCATTGGAAGAAAATGAGTTAGCAGAGTTTGTGGAGGGCGAAGTTCCCGAACCTTCCGATGAGAATGAGAAGCCTCAATGGAAAAGGAATGGCACTAAGGCGAAAAAGATGTCGGTTGATTCCGTGAAAGACCACATTGTGCCAATCATCTCCAAGTTGAAGTCAGCAAGGGAGATGTTCAAGACTTTGGAGGAGATGTATGAGATCAACAACACAAGTCGAGCTCTTGCATTAAAGCAACAGCTTCATCACATCAAGATGGCGAAAGGAGAATCCGTCATCTCATACTTCATGAAGATCACCGAGTTGAGAGATCAGCTCTCTACTATTGGGCATGTTGTTGATAACAAGGATTTTACCATGTTGGCTCTTAAGGGTATTCCTTCATCTTGGGAGTCATACATTCAAGGAATAAGTGCGAGATCAAAACTTCTGAAGTTTGATCGATTGAGAGCAGATTGTATTAAAAAAAAATCAAGGTTGGCTGCGAGAGGTATTGGTCAAAGCTCTACTAATGAAGACATTCATGTTCTTGCTGCTCAATCCTCAAAGAAGAAAGGGAAAGAAGGAAAGAAAGGATACTTCAAGAGGAATAGAGATAAAGGATCTGATGGTGCTCCTGCTTTCAAGAAGAAGAAGGACCTCTCTCGTTTTCAATGTTTTAGATGTGACAAGTATGGTCACTACGCAAAAGATTGTCCAACCAGGCCTAAGAAGCAGGCCTCCATTGCGGATTTTGGTGAGATCTCTTCACAAAAGGATTCAAGTGAATTTCTATTCTATTCTGCTTTGTCAAGCAATGTGCCTACCGACATCAACACTTGGTTGATTGATAGTGGTGCTTCTCTCCACATCACCGGATTTAGAGAGCATCTATCTGATTTGGTGGAGAGAGATTCTAGTGTTCAAGTCATTATTGGTGATGATGCTAGTTACTCTGTGAAAGGAGTTGGGACCTCCTCTCTTCACTTAGATTTTGACATTTCCTTGCAGTTGAGTGATGTTCTATTTGTTTTGGGTATCAAGCAAAACCTTGTCTCTATCTCAGCCTTGGAGGACAAGGGGTATCAAGTTGCATTCTCCGAAGGAAAAGTTCTTGCATGGCTGAAGAACTCGAGTATCAAGTATGCCCGGGTGATTGGAGTTTGTCATGAGTGTCTCTACAGATTTTGCACTTGTCCACTTCAGGCTTTGTTGCATGATTCTTGAAGTTCGTGTGAACTAGTTCATGTGAACTTTGGCATAGAAGACTTGCTCACCTTCACTTTCAAGCTCTACCAACCATGGAGAAAATGGTCACGAGCCTTCCTAAATTCAACAAGGAGCAAGAAGGTACCTGCTGAGGATGTTCTTTAGGTAAGAATACTAAAGGTTCATTTCATAGTAGTGAAAGTAGATCTAAATGTATTCTAGATCTTATTCATTCTGATTTATGTGGTCCAATGTCCTGCTTCTTTGAGTGGTTTCTTGTATTATGTAATCTTATTGATGACTACTCTAGAAAGACTTGGATTTATTTCTTAAAGACTAAAGAATCTGAGGAAGTACTTGAGAGATTCAAGGAATTTAAAGCTCAGGTAGAGAACTTGTCCGGGAAGAGAATTAAAGTTCTAAGGTCTAACAATGGAGGAGAATATACCTCCGGAAGTTTTTGTAACATTTGTGTTGAGGCAGGAATTAAGAGGGAGTTTTGTGTTCCCTACAATCCACAGCAAAACGGTGTTGCAGAAAGGAAGAACAAATCTATTGTAGAAGCAGCTAGAGCCATGATTCATGATCAAGATCTGCAAACCTTCCTTTGGGCCGAGGCATCTAGGACAGCTGTGTATGTTCAGAATAGAAGCCCTCACCGAATTTTGGAGAACATGACTCCCGAAGAAGCATTCACAAGGGTGAAGCCGAAAGTAAGTCATTTGAGGATCTTTGGTTGTCCAGTGTATGTTCATATACCTAAAGATAAGAGGACAAAGTTGGAACCGTCTGGCAAGAAGGGAATATTTGTGGGCTACAGTGAGACTTCAAAAGCCTACAGAGTTTACATTCCAGGTCAGAAGTTGATTGAGATCAATAGGGATGTTACATTTGAAGAAGATGTTGCATTCAAGAGGTCTAAGGGCATCCACATGGAGATAGAAGACCAAGAGTCTCCTCAGGATATGGAGGTTGACCATACTCCTGAGATTCAGAGGGAGGCTACTGATCCTAAAGAAGATGATGATCCAGTTGAGCCTTTGGAACCTACTGATGGGCCTACAGACATTGTGATTGGTCGTAAGAGACCTCTTTGGGCTAGGCAAACAATGCAGGAGGCAGAAAGGTTTGCAACCCCAAGAGGAACTTTCAGAGAAAGCAAGAGACCTCATAAGTTTTCAAGCTATGTTGCTTTGATGAGTCAAATCATTGAGTCAGAGCCTTCTAGCATTGAGGGCTAAAGATATGGAATGATGCTTGAGGAGTATCAATCCATTCTCAAGAATGATGTTTGGGACATCGTACCTAGACCAGAAGGGCAAATCGGTGGTATCTTCTAAATGGCTCTTCAAGATCAAGCATGCGGCTGATGGGAGCATTGAGAAGTACAAGGCTAGGTTGCTAGAGGATTCTCACAAAAAGAGGGAGTTGACTATGAGGAAACCTTTGCTCTAGTTGCTCGCTATACTTCAATTAGGACCATCATTGCTATTGCAGCAGCAAAAGGATGGAAGATTCACCAGATGGATGTGAAGACAACATTTTTGAATGGTGTAATCAAGGAAGAGGTATATATCGAGCAACTTGATGGCTTTGAGGTACATGGGAAGGAGTCTCATGTTTGCAAGCTGAAGAAGGCTTTGTATGGCCTTAAGCAGGCTCCTCGTGCTTGGTACGAAAGGATTGATCATTACCTGATGAGCTTGGGCTTCTCCAAGAATGATGCTGATTCATACCTTTACTTAAGGTAATTGATGGTGAAGCATTGATCTTGGTTCTGTATGTTGATGATTTGATTCTTATTGGAGAAGATCACCTCATTATCAAATGCAAGGAGTTAGCTTCTGAATTTGAAATGAAGGATCTTGGTCTCATGCACTACTTTCTTGGCTTAGAAGTATGGCAGAAGCCTGATGAGATGATTCTAAGTCAAGGGAAGTACACTATTGACATTCTGAAGAGATTTGGTATGATGGATTGCAAATCTATGTCCACACCTATGGAGACAAATTTTCAGAAGCTTAAGGAGGCTGTAGCTAGTTCAGATCTAGTGGATCCTACTATGTACAGGTAATTGATTGGATCGTTGATGTATCTAGTCAATACTAGACCAGATATTTGCTATGCAGTGAGTGCACTTAGTCAATTCATGTGTGAACGAAGGCAAATACATCTAGTTGCAATGAAGCATATCCTAAGATACTTGCGTGGTAGAGTTGGATATGGCTTGAGGTATTCTTCTGATGTGGACTTAGAGCTGCATGGATATACTAATTCCGATTGGGCAGGGTGTGTCACTAATCGAAAGAGCACCTCTGGATGTTGTTTCAATTTGGGGTCTGCGATGATCTCCTGGTGTAGCAGGAAGCAATCTTCAGTGGCACTGAGCACCGTAGAGGCCAAGTATATTGCAACTTGTGTGGCAGCTAGAGAAGCAGTGTGGCTTCAGAAGCTCCTTGCAGGATTGTTTGGTCAATCGATGGAGCCAACTGTCATTCATTCTGATAATCAAAGTTGTGTGAAGCTTTTTGTCAATCCAGTGTTTCATGACAAAACTATATGTTGAGATCAAATAACACTATATCAGAGATATGGTATTGAGGAAAGCAATCCAATTGAAGTATATCAGCACTAATGAGCGGACGGCAAACATTCTCACCAAGCCTCTTGCCAGAGTAAAGTTTGTGTACTTTTGAGACAAGCTTGGTATTGTGGAGAATGAAGCCCTAACTGAGAAGGAGTCTCAGTATCAGTGATCTTCTGATTTTGCTTTAATGCATTTCTCTTTGAGAGAGATTTTAGGTGTAAGCCCTTGTTAATGCATTTCTCTTTGAGAGAGATTTGAGGTGAAAGCCCTTGTTTCCACCCTTTGGGAGAGCCATGGTGGATGTCATGTGACTCCATGACAACATCACGTGAGAGAGTCCGTGATGATTTTTGTACTTGTGCTTTTCACCCTCTGGGAGAGCCATGGTGAACATCACAATGAGGTGACAACATCACGTTGAGTGATGAGCACTTGTGCATACCATACATGGGTGTAGCCATGGTGGTTGATATCACGATGAGGTGATATGTTCCTTTTCCACATATGGGAATAGCCATAGTGGTTGACATCACGATGAGGTGATGTGTCTTGTATAGCTGGAAGCATTTCTCCCTAGCTGAGAGGGAGTGTTGATGTTATAGCAGCTTCGGGCTCATTCTTCCAGCCACGTGTGAAGACATAAAATTGTATATAGCCTTTGGCTATTTATTTTATTGAGATAATTAAGTGAAGAGGTGCTTCACTTGGCAACATTACATTTTCTCTTGGGCCGACCTTCCTTGTAATTCGCAATTATTATTTGTAATTATAATTCTCTATTGTGGCCGACCTTGTAGATGAAGAGGCGCGACCTCTCTCTTATTTTGTATTTATACAAGGTCATTTCTCCTTCATTTGATTATCAAGCAAGTTCGAATTATCTTCTTCATTCAAGTGTGAATTCCTTCTAGAGCAGATTGCGATTTTCTCTAAGTGCAGATTTGAAGATCAAGGAAGGGCAGATTATTGTTTATCATTGCATCTAGAGTTGATGCTGTATTTAGGCCTTGAGTGTGGTCTCATTGTAAAGAGATTTGTTGCCATCTTTTATATATAAGAGAGATCTTTGTTGCTGCGTTTTTTCCCCTCAAGAGGAGGGTTTTCCCAGGGTATCTTTTGTGTTTATTTGTCTGATTTTGAGTTAAATTCTGCTTACATAATTTGATTATTAAAAACTAACACATTGTTCATATGCTCAAAACACCTAGAAGTGCAAATTGATTAATCGATATATTAATTAATAATAATATGATTCTTGCTCCAATTAGAGGGATGAGAGACAAAAAGTTAGAGAGGAAAAAGGAAGTTTGGTTGTGACCTCTGATGAAGTTCTTTAAGTTGAATTTTGACGGTGTGTCTAGAGGCAATCTCAGTTCAGTAGGAGCTAGCGTGGTGATTGGAATGAAGAGGGTGAGTTTGTTCAGGTGGCTCTCTTGGATGCAAATGACTGATAGTGGAAGGTAATTTGCTTTTGGTCATCAATAGCCTTTGGAAAGGCCTTTTACCAAATAGGAAAAATCAGAGTTCTTTAAAATAAGCTTGTGAGTTGAATATTTCTTTGTTGTTGTTGAGAGTATGCATTTGCACTGCTATAAAAGTTAATTTATTGGTGATTTTTTCAGCTAATAACGGGGTTGATCAAGATCCTCTTATGGCACTATATAGTGAGAAAATTGATTCTTGGTTGGGTTTAAAGGAGCTCTTGGCTTTTAAGCCTCCTTAAACTATTCATGTTGCCTTCTCCTTGGGCCACATGTTGTCCCCTTCTTGGAAGCTTTTTTGGCGTGTATCTTGTTATGATTATTGTATCTCCAGTTTGGTGTTCAAAGGTGGTAGTTGGACTAGCCTAGGTTTTTTATTATTGTGGTATGTGTGAATTCTAGCACGTATTTACTGTTGTAGCATGAAAATGTGGCTATTTCCAATGGGGTGCTTCTTGTTGGGTTTATAGGGTTTACTTGTGGGTGTGATAGTTGGAGTGGGTGGTTTCTTTCTGGCTTGGAGTGTTTTAATGTGGCTAGGTAGGACTGCTCTTTGAAACCCTATGAGCCCTTTATCAAGGGCAAGGTTTCTGCCAAACATTTGGCTTTGTTTTTTCATCCCTCCAATTTGGTGGTGCTTGGTTTTGTCAAAACTATTTTGGGTGACTTTGAAAGTTTCTTTGGTGGTGTAAGCAACTAAACAAAGGTTATGGTTGCACAAGATGTTTCTACCCTTGTAGTTGGGGCTGATGTTTTTGTTGAAGGGTTTGCTTGCTGAGTGGCCATAGAACCAAATTCTCCTGCCTCTTTCAAAGATGTTAGCATGGTCCATAAGGAAATAAATATGGTTTACCAAGCTCATCATGAGCTGAAGGATTATTGCACAATTTGGCTGGGTTGTGGAGAATGTAATAGACATCCATTCTCATGGGTCTTTGGAAGTTTTGAGTGCCTACCCCATGCCATTATTAGACTCAGGTTGTTTGGTGCACATGAAGCAATGGGTGGATGTTTTCCATGGTGTCAAATTACTGATTTGGATGTGGTGTTGTGCTGGTTCGACTTGGGAAGTGGCTTGGGTAGAAGGGAGGATGTGGCAGCTAGTGAGTGATTTGACTGGTTGGGATTTGAACCTGGTTGTGGCATGGGTGGTTGGGGTACTTGTGCTTAATGTTTCTTGTCGACTGTTTTTTAAGTGTTTGGGGTGGTGACCTGGTAGGTTTTTGTTGGATAGCTTTTGTTTTATAGTCCAACTATTCAGTCTTGTTTTTGTATTCTTTTATCATTTCATGGGTGAGGGCCCCTATAGATCCTCACTATATAATAAAATGATACAATATAATTCTAATCAATGCCTTTGTATGCATTGATTTAATATTGTAATAAGCCTTAATTATTGGAGGATGGTAAATTTGATTGGAAGAACTAATTAATAATATCTACTCTTCATTGTAATAGGTTTATCTCCATAAGGAGTCTGGATCCACTTTCCTATCATTCATCCTGATGATGAACCACAATATGTGGTTTGAAACATCAAATTTTCCATCATTTTTATGCATCTTTTCAGAAGCTTGAAGTTTTCAATTTTTTTCTTACTGACTTATCTCTGTTGATCAGAGGCTGGATTGCTTGAGGTGGAATGATGACTGAGGAAGCTTGACTATTTTGGATATGAGATATGGTTTTTGATTGCCTGTTGAGAAAACAATGCTGAGGAATTGAGGAATCTGGTTGATTAATAAAGATTGCAAGATGCATTGCAATGGATGGCTGAGGTTGTATTCAGCACTAACTAGTTGATGAAGAAAGTTGCTTCAAGTTGTGATGCTGTGAATATGTCAATGCATAAATGTGGCAGAATAGGCTGAGTAGAAAGCTGCAATACCACAAAGATGACCCGAGATGTCATAGGACATGACATGCTCTGTTTGCTAACTTGAATGAGTGATTATGTTACACTGCAATTCCTTGTTTTCATTAATCTTTTGATATACTGTTTCTAAGGATGGGTTATGTGATGCCACTATTATGTACCTCCATAATTACAAAGTTCAGTTTGACTACATTGCTTACAATTGTACCAATTCAGTTGGCAGATTCTTTCATTCTATACTTATCCATGCATATATTTTTCCTTGTAGAATCCATATCCAGTATTGTAGTATGGATGCTGTTCTTTTCCTGTCTGCTGCAATTTGAATTATTTTTAAGAATTCAACAGGTCAATTCACTTCGGAACACGTTTTCCATGTTTTCACTGGCCAGATGGTTGTCATATTATATTCATTTTTATCCCTAATTGATATATCTTTAACAAAGCCTTAAACTGTTACATACCCTTCCTTTAATGTTTAATTTCCATCATAGTTCTTTCTGAAATGCAGTTCTCATAGGTTTTCTCCTCTTCCTTGTTAGAATTATTCTAATTTTTGTGTAGTGTGACTTTATGCATGTCATTTTATTTGCAATAATGTTATAGGTCACTAACCTGGAGTTCTTGGATGCTTTGCAGCCTTCATATATGTTTATTGATAAGGAACATCGTGGACCACTTGAGTTTTCTGAAGATATTGGAGCTCTCACAACTGGAGCATCATCTGACAACAGTGTCCTCCCAAGTCAAAGAGTTGAAGCATCTGACAATGATCTATTGCTAAGTGCGTCAGAGAAGGAGGAAAATAGAGGCGCTGCAACAAACGGTTCCCTTTCTTATAGTGCTCCCGACTACAATGGCAGCTCCACTGCACTTGTGTCACATTCTCCATCTCCTACAGCCAGTACTGCTGCAGTATCAAGTGTGCCATCCCCAGCATCTATTTCACAATCAAGTATAGAGATTGATGATTTACTTGGCTTGGGCCCAGTTATGACTACAACACCAACTCCTGCATTAAAGCTTAACTCCAAAGCAGTACTTGATCCTGCCACATTTCAGCGGAAGTGGGGTCAACTTCCAATTGCTTTAACACAGGTTTGTTGTTTTTATCCTTTTATTCAGCTGCTGTTTACCCTCAGCCATACATGCATGTTTTCATTTTTCAGAGTTCTATTATTTCTTTATAATAGTTTTAAAAGTTTTTACATGATTATGTTCTTTGTATAATAATTTGTCATAAAATTCATACAAATATTCATATTGCAATGCACATCTTTCCAAGGAATTGCTTACGATGTATGATGTTGATTGACATTGAGCCACACAGAAATATGCACTGGTGCAAATTGGATAACCTATAAGGAATCACTCAGATGAATGACATGTTTTGTATTTCTAGATGGCTAATTCTTGAACCTGTGATTTTCCCTGTTATGGGACCTTTTCTCCAAAGTGAAAAGAAAGTAATTTATTTTTTTATGAGATAACCTTTTAGAATTAAAAGGGAGATAGAAAAATAGAGGTTATTACGACCCTTTAGTTAAAAGGGGGGATAATAATGAACATTAAAAACTGCTTCCCTTTTCTAAGAGAGGAATAATAGTATTTATTAAATAAACTAAAGAAACCCTTTGTGAAAGGGTGTGATGGTCTGAAAACCATATAGGATTATATAAAGCATTTAGTGAGACTTGGACAGAGAATGGAGACCACTCAAGGAAGGTGGTTTTGGTGGGCTATGGACATTGGAGAAGGGGTAAATGGAGTGTGTCCAACTCAAGGTATAGGGTACACTCGGGATTGTCTTGGCTAGGGTTTTTGAGTGGTTGCTTTGTTGTGCATGTTTTAGATGCTATGTTGTAAATGAGAATTTTTTCCTCTTGGAGTATGCCATAGTTATGAAGGCCAAGACCACTGAAATCTTCCTAGGGTGAGAGTGACCTTTCCAAGTGCTTTGATTCAAATAAGTACCAAACTTATTATTATTCAAAGATATTCTGAGTTATAAATAAATGGGATGGAGTTAATCTAATTGAATTCTCAAAATATGTTATTTGTTTCCTTTCGATAATGGTCATATTGTTGGATATAATTTTATATATATTAATGATGGTGATATTAATGTGCT
This sequence comes from Sequoia sempervirens, assembly GCA_007258455.2. Classification (NCBI taxonomy): domain Eukaryota; kingdom Viridiplantae; phylum Streptophyta; class Pinopsida; order Cupressales; family Cupressaceae; genus Sequoia; species Sequoia sempervirens. The sequence goes on along the minus strand of VDFB02267572.1, from coordinate 39,401 downwards.
AAAGTCTTAGGCTAATTAATTTTGAGAAAACTTAATAACCTCTAAACCAGTGTAACGAGACTTGCCAGGACTCGGCGAGTCCTGAGTCGAGTCACCCTAGCCGAGTCCTGGGGGCGTGGACTCGGACTCGACTGAGTCCTGGTTGGACTCGCCGAATCCAGGAGAGTCTTGTCAGCAAGACTCGGCAACAGGCTAGGTTTGAAAAGTGCAAAAAATTACTTGAAATTTAAAGTTAAAACTTGTTTTTTTTTTACTTATTGTGAATGCAAAATGATGTACGCCATGAAGGTTTGTATGGTTTTGGAGGTCTTAATTTGGGCTTGGTGGCGGGGGCTCTGCCCCTCAACCCCGCCCTGTATCGCGAGCCATTGACTTCTAGTTATTGTTTTGAATCTTTTGATATTTCATATTTGTTTGGAACATTTGATATCATGGATTTCATATTCGATGATTTTTGTATACATTTGAGTCTTTGACTATATATCTAAGTGTGCTATTTCCTTGAGCAGCTCAACTACAATTTGTGTTTATACTTATATGATCGATGTATACTTATGTTAGTGACGAGGACCTTAATTGGGTTGACCGGGCAAATAGAGAGGTTGAGGCTATAACCATGGCAGAGGAGGAGGCTAAAGCATGGGAAAACACATCCACAAGTAATGTTGGTGAGGGTGGCATGGAGTCACAAGCAGAGACTATGGTTGTAGTTGCTACATCATCTAGGAATAGGACCCACCTTAGATGCCTTCGTAGGAAGGATGCAAACTCCTTTGAGCCATAGACTTGTAGTTATTGTTTTGATATTTCATCTTTGTTTGGAACATTTGATGTCATGGATTTCATATTCCATGAGTTTTGTATACATTTGACTATATTTATATATCTAAGTGTGTTATTTCCTTCAGTAGCTCAGCTACAATTTGTGTACTTTGTGCTTATGTGAACGATGTATACTTTTGTATGTGATCAAATTTGCTTCTATTTAATGATGTTATTGTGTCTTTAAGGTTTATTCAATAAAGGGTGCTTGAAACAAGTTTTAAATCCTTAAAAATCTCTAAATTTCTAGGGTTTTTTCATTTTGCCAAGTCTGCACCGAGTCCCAAGTTGATTCACCCTAGCCGAGTCTGAGCCAAGTCCAAGTCTCGTTACTATAGTCTAAACTTAGATAATGACATGAACAAATCTTTTGTCTTACAAAATTAACTCTGGTATATTAAATCTATCTAATTTTATAATCTAGATAAAGTAGCATTACATTCCCTATTTTAATTTAATTGCTTAATTGCAAGTCCTAGCTGCATCTCAAACTAGAGAAATTGTATTATGCATCATGCCTTTTATAGTTGTAATGCCCCCTTTTGGGAAATTGAAATTCCTACTTTAAGGCCTGCAAAACAATATTAATCACTTAAAACTGATATTAGTAATAACAACTAACAAGTATCAACTTTATGATAATATTCAAATTGATACATAAAACATTATAATATTGAGATCAATAAATCATAGCTAAAACATCATAATCTCTAGATCAATAGTTCATAGCATCATTAATATTTGAATCATCACATCATAACATATTCCTCATAGCAAATCACATCGTGAATCTATTTGAAATGCTTGCAAATGGCAATCTCAAGGATGGGCATCCTTGCATTGCAAGAGCATGGAAGGTGGGTCGCCCTTCCATCCCTCAGTTCACCTTGGAGGCTGGCTGTTCTCCTTGATCAAGCCCAAGAGCATGGACGGCCAATCTTCCATTCCACCTCTTGGCCTACGGGCATGGAAGGCTGGCCATCCATTCCATCTCGGGGTAGCGTGCTTGATAAGAGCATGAAGGCTGGTCTTCCTTCACCTCTTGTGAACTCAGAAGGTTGAACGGCCTTCCTATTTGCAAGACACTTCACACATTCAATATAGGATTCCTCAAGGAATTTGTTAGAATATTTCTATATAAATACCTCTTAATGAAATGATAAATTTACTCTTAAATGGTTGCCACCAATTATTTTTCACAATATTACCAATGGCTGTTCTCAATCTCCATTCCAAAGAAATGTCTTATTTTTCCTTTTTCCAACTTGTTGATATGTTGAATTGATGATTGAATGATTGATGTTTGAATGATTTGATGTATAGATTAGTTATGATTTCTAATTGAATGTCATTGAACTGATTTACTCTTTATATCCATTCTTGAAGGAGTCACCACCCTTCACAATAAATGAGTCACCACCCTTCGTTGCTGCCTTTTGAGAATAATATTTTATTTTCAAATTGATTGATAGATTTATTCCTCATTGATGATTTATCACAAGGAAGTGATGTCCATTTTATATCTTATTATTGAGGGAGTCGCAATCTTTCATAGTTGAAGGAGTCACATAATATTTATTCTTAATTGATTGATTGAATGAGGTTCTATCTCCTCTTCTCAAATGAAATGCTCTCCCTCTTATATCTTCAAGTTTGAGGGAGTCACACCTCTTCATTATTTCTGCCTTTTTGGAAGAGTCACAACTATTCCCCTTAATCACTGGCCTAAAACCTTTTTAATGTAATTTTAATTAAATATATCTTTAGTTCAAGGAAATCATTGCCCTTGTTTATTCTTATAATCTTAATCGATCTCCTTATTAGAATCGTTGTCCATGTTTAAATGTTGTGATTTGTTTCTTTCTTTGATGGGGGCATGACAATAGTGCACATTTTGTGTATGTAAACCTAGGAATGGTTGTTATGGAGACTCTACATTTGCATGCAGTTGTCTATCAAAGTATGCATCATCTCTGGCAATTGTCTGTACAACACTTTTTATACAATACTTGTTTGCAAACCTATCTATTTCTTTTACTACTACTTTAAAGCACGTAAAACTTCTTGGATTTGTCAACAGCATCATTTGTTCAAACAATGTAATGTTGTTTGCTTTTTTGATCGTTTGTAGTCCCATAGAGTTTGATAAATCAAGCTTACAAGCATTCTCATAAATCCAGTGTATGATCTTGAATAGACCACATTGATCTCATCTTCCAACCTTAACCCTTGAACTGTGCCTTATTCTGGTATAGGCATTCCACCAATTTTGAACTTGTTAGCCACTTCCTGTTCATTATCAGGAGCCTAAAAGTTGCTTGAGCCTACACTAAATGTCCCATCAATTAAGTACTTGCTGAACTTGTTCTAAACCTTGGTAACCTTTTTCAGATCACTTTCATCTGTTCCATCCTGACACACATCTTTCCAAGATTCCAAATGAAATGGTTCTTGAAGCACAAATCCTAACATGCATCAAAAGCATTGGTTGGTCGAACCACACATTATTTGATTGTAGCAATGTTGCAGATATGGTACTTATACCAAATCTTTTGATGTATATTGTGGTCTCCTGTTTGTAGATGGACTGGCATTTGATATACTACTGCCACCAGCTGGTCTATGGGTGAAATTCCTAGAAATTTTTCAGCTTGATGTCCATCATTCCCAGGAATGTTTTTCCAAAAGTAACTCAAAAATTTGCTGACATAATTGAAAACAATAAATTACAGCAAACAAAAATGTAATGATAAATTTTCAAAGAACAATTTGGTGGCATCCTGCCCACTTCAATCTTCTTGTAGTACATTTAAACTTCATGTTACTAAACCCATTGATGATAACAAACAAAATCTAGATGTTAATTCCGATGCCTAATCCTTGGAAGCAGCCTAAGAAACCCTTCAAAATGTTTTCTTGTGGTTTTGTTGGCACATTGTACACAAGCCTAGCTTCCTATGTGAAGGCTTTAAGGTCCACCTGTAACACATTCAAGAATTAAGAGAACAAAGAAGGTGAAGATATGACACTATCCTTCTGCCCCCTTCCCAGAGTCTTTGTCCTCTCCCTGCACATTTGCAGTACCTTTACATCAGCAACCCATGATAATAGTTGAAAAATAGTGGCAGAGCTAATTCGGTGAGATAGATTATAACAGGGAGATTTAAGCTTTCATTCATAGGCATCAGCACTCAATCCCTTCTGAATGCAGCGTGTTCCATATTTCATTATTACCTCTTTCCTTTTGGAATCTATGTTTCTGACCTAGGACATTCATATTGTACTCATTCCAAGCAAGGGGTGTGCTATCCTATTGATTTTTTCCCATATGAAGTATAAACACATTGAAATTTCAACTCAGTGCCCACGCAACTCCTCCGTTTCTTGATTACCATATTTGCTTTATTTTTTTGTTTCTTCTATTTCAATTTACTACAATTATAGCCTACAGCCAGTGGATTTTTTCATTATTTACCTATCCAACATTATACATTTTTTTTTTTGCTTTATTTGGAGAAAATAGGAAGAATATAAGAAAACAATTTACCCAATGTCAAGCCATATTATTGAATTGTGGGGACTGCAACCCTTAATAGAACCTTATCAAGGATGTAGCATGATGAGAAGTCCTACTTACCCTCAAGATTTGGAACATATTTCTGTTAGGTTTGTTTTTATACAAGCCATAAGCCACCGCAATCTTTTCCAATCCTCAATAAAATCTCCGAAGAACGCATGAAGAGTGTTATTGTTACTGGTTCTACTCTTGTGTATTTTTGTACTCTCATTTTGTGTTGTTAGCCTTGAACTGTTCTAGTTGGAGCTATTATCCAATTTCAATTGTTCTTGTTTGAAGAATTTGTTTGATTGGACTTAGAACTCTGTGAATCTGTCAATCCTGTATGTATATGCAATTTTTGCCACGTATCTTTTGTCTCCATAAGCAAGTTGATGCAAATGAACATACCATATTCCTTACTGAGAAGGCCTTATGTAAAGGGCCAATATCTCCTAAAGCTTATTGCTTTCAATCTGGGAATGGAAATATATTTACAATAAACTCAGATCTTCGCCCCCTGCCTCTTCTGGTACTGTATGGGTTCAGTTCTAGGCTTGGTCTTGGACCAAGATGACCTGGGGTTTGGTTTGCCTAGGTCCACCATAGTCACCCTGGGTTGCCTGAAGGACCCACAGAGAACTCAGGGTGGATCTGGGCAAACCCAAGTGGAGCCAAGTGCTGCCCAAAGGAAAAGCAAAAAAATCATTTTTGAAAACTTGATTAGAATAAGGGACTGACGAGGAATTGGGATCTAACTCTTGAGTGTGCTGATTTAGATGTTATTGTTGCACAACTTGCCAAAATCTCTTTAGATGAGGCAGCTTCTACATTTGACATGGCTAGTGGAAGTGGCATTGTAACTCATAGTTTATATAATCGCCGACGATTCGGGACGATTAATCGAGATTTCAAAAAATTTTTTTGCCTTTTAAGCCATCGTTTCATGCGTTTTTTTCTGCGTTTCTTCTACTTTAACCCTCGATTTTACCTTCGTTTTTGGCGTGATTTGAAGCTTCTATTTCCGCGCACTGGTTGCTATGGGCATCGCGATTTGCAGCAACGCACCTGTTTTTCTCACGTTTTGGAAGAGTCTCTTCATCAAACCCTCAAATTTGCATATGACACTCTAAATTTTCAGACACCCACGAATTTCCACTGTGTCCTTGCGCGATTGTGACTGCAATCGGCATCACAAATTGCAAGAATAGCTCGCGGCATCGCATGAGTTACATGATATAAGTTTAAAATTTTTATAAAGTCTATAAATTATAAAATTTCTAATACTATATAAAATTTGTATAGTTTAAATATATTATAGATATATTTATTATTATGTATTCTATTTTAAATTTATATATTATAAAATCTTAAAATATTATAAATATTTTATAATATTATATTATAAAATATTTTAATATATATACTATACAATCATAGATTATATTTATTATTATATATTATATTTTATACATTATAGAACTTTAAAATATTATAAATATTTTGTATATTATTAAAATTTTAAATATTATAAAATATTTTAATATATAGTATATATAGTATATACTATAAGTATAGATTATCATTATGAAATATGAATATATTGATATATATAAGAATAAAAATATAGTTAGTTTATTATATATTAAGTTATATATTATATTTTAATACCTTTTAAGTTGCCGAGTATTGCCGAGTATTTGCCGAGTATTTTCCGAGTATTTGCCGAGTCAAAAATTTTGGGCTTGCCGAGTACTCTCCGAATCCGAGTATGTAAACTATGTTGTAACTCATTGTGGTTCATATGAAATTGAACCAAATATCGACTTTGATGCTCTTGATGAAGAGCAATATGAAGATATTGAATATTGATTGTAATTTTCATTGTGTATTTAGCATTTGACAAGTTTTTTTTTTAACAAATTATGAAGTATTTAAATATTTTGTTTATTGACAATTATGAGTATCACTGTTTTTAATAATTTTTAATTTTTAATATATATAAAATTATAAATTATATATATGAACCTGTACCTGGAGTAAACAATTAATGCCATAACGGCATACCCAAACCTCCAACCTGTACCTGTCCCCGTACCAGGACTGGCAACTTAGTTTTGCAGATTATTTTGATGTCTACCTTCTTAAATTTTAACTTGGTGCTTTACTTGCAATCCCATGAAAATAAGTAAATAAATTAAACATTCAATAAGTCCTTGGATTCATTTTATTTCAATGTAACATGTTTATGAATCATATACAGATGGATGCATGCTTATCAAAATGTGAACTTATTTGCAAATTATTAAGCCCTTTAACCGTCATGTACAGGAGTATTCTTTGACAGCTCAAGGGGTTGCTTCGTTAACTTCACCTCAGGTTCTCCTGCGCCATATGCAGGGGCATTCAATACAATGCATTGCTTCTGGAGGTCAACCTCCAAACTTCAAATTCTTTTTCTTTGGACAGAAATCGGAGGCACCTTCTGGTGCGGGTTTCTATCTTGTCGAGTGCCTTGTAAATACTTCATCTTCAAAGGCCCATGTAAAAGTAAAAGCAGATGAAGCTAGCTTGTCACAAGACTTTGCTGTATTGTTCCAATCGGCATTGCTAAAGTTCGGTGTTTCATAGGTTTTGGCTGGATTTGATGTAGCATTTTTCATTGAAACTGTTCTTCTAATGAGTTTGAACCATATAAGAAATCGGCTCGGACACACAAATATTTCAATCAATTTGCACCCGAAGAAGTTTTTGTTTGTCAGCAAATGGTGCATTTGGTCAAAGTCAGCAAGCACAACAGCTAGTTTTTTAAATATCGTAAAATTTCCTTATATTGCTTTTGTAACCTTTAGTATGCCTAACCCGGGATTATTTTGTGTAGCTTTTATATATAGATATTGTGGACTGTTTTTCTTTCCACGGTTTTAATCCATTAGTTCTTTTTGCAATATGGATATCTTGTAAAAAGAATTGGTAAATTATGTTTTTTTAATGCTGGATGTCTCTTTTGATTGTTTATTTTTGCACTTATTCAATGGGAGAAATAGCACAACCCTCGTGGAGGGGTAGGGAAGGGGTGAGGGGGCATTGGGTTGATTGAATGTATTCAACACTTTTATGATATTACATTGTTTAGATTTATTAGGAATTCGCAAAAGTTGGGATAGTTGGTATGAGTTTTCCACAGTTCATGAAGTTACAATATTTAGCTTTTGGATTCAAGTATGTATGTTTTTTTGTCGATGTTTCGGATCACACTCAGTGATCCATCATCAGGAAGAGGAAGAAAGTTGGGATTTTTAAAAAAAAAATTTAAATCTGAACAATTTTTTGAGACTAGTAAATTCTACCCACTTGCCTAGATTAGTTCCAGTTTCATACCAATAATGAGCACACAACAGAAAATAGAAGGAAAATGCACAAACAGCCTATATATTATAATATCATTGTTGTGTGCCCTACAAGTACAACTAACCTAAAAGTGGTTACATTTTATTCAAATATATATCATAATATATGGTCATATGTCCTACTTTTAAACCTTAATTTTTGGTGGTAGGAGAATTTATGAGTACATTTTTATGTCTAATACTACCTTTCCTTCAAAATCTTTTGTTTTTATTTGTTTAATTAGTTATTAATAAGTTGTTTTTAATAAATCAATAATTTTTTTCTTCTTGAAAGAAAATTTGATCTCCCTAAAATCAATATGGAAAGTATTTGACTTTATAAATTTTTAAAATTATTTTTTGTCAAAATGATTGACTAAAAAGTTTTAAGTTAAGTAGTATAAGATGATTTTTTATTTCTTTTTGCCTTTTTTATAGGTTTTTTTTTCCACCAACTATTGCAATTATAGTTGCTTATAAAGTTTTTTAATGTCAAAATGAATTTTGCAAGCAAAAATATTTAAAATTTACTTTCCTACAATTATATTGGGCCTAGAAAACATAGTTATTCTAGTACCCATGATCTTTGAATCAATGAGAAAAAATAGCTATAAAGAAGTCATACTTCACAAATAAGAAAAGATATGCACACTTAAATAATATTAACAATTTATCATGTCATTATTTAAATTTTACATTATAATTATTTTTATTTATTTCTAAATAGTATAATTTTTTTAAAAAAATTGCATTAATTCTTGCCAATTAATTTATTCTTATAATATTGTAATACAAATATTAAAATAATTATCAATATTTCTAATTATTTTTTTAATATTTAATTTCTTTTGCATCATAACAAACACTTTCAATATCTTATTTATAATTGATTGTGTATTATTAAGATTTTTATATTTTTATAATTTAATATTATAATTTTAACTTTGTAGAAGAAAAAGGAGCAAAAGAAGAAGGGGAAGGGGAAGGGGAAGGGGAAGGGGAAGGGGAAGAGGAAGAAGAAAGGAGAAGAAAAAGGAGTAGGGGGGAATGTATATGAGAAGTCAACTAAATAACATCTTTGTATGCATTGTCACTATTTGGAGAAATTTGAAAAGGAATTTCCTTTTCAAATGGATTTTGGTCGGGTCATTCAATCCATACCAAGGTGCCATCTACCACCCTTCAACTCTTCATCAAAGGTGCAAAAAAAGGTTTGAGAAATGGAAGAAAAATGTCAACACTAGCAAGAGTTACCCTCTAGTCTTAAGGAGAGCAAGGAAAAGGAAGCAAACATAATGAAGAGGCAATTGAATCAATACAAAATTCCAACATAGACAATAATACCTAAGCTAGATGCAAAGGGAAGGCATTTCTTGGACCTAAATTTAATTTTCTAGACACACATGAAGAAGTTTAGAGTAAGGACAATACCAAGGTACCTCATTAAATGGAAGTATTTTTTGGTTGAAGTTACCACATGAGAAGATGAATATTTTATGTAGAAGGTCCACAATTCATTAGCATTGAGGACAACACTTTTGTCAAGAGGGGGAAATGTTATTCCTAACCCTATAGTGTGTATTGGGTATGAGAAGTTAGCTTGTGGCTACCTTAATTATTAAATAGGTTATATGATATTTATTATAACCATATATAAGTATTTAACTCATCCTAAATTTGTTATCATACATTGTTAATTATGAAATTCAACAAATATTTTCCTGATATTTGGAGGAATTCCTCCTTGAAGAGGCTTGTTATTTTCACTTATTATCAAGTATTTTTATAATATTTCATATTATAATCCTCTCTTGTGCAAGTTATTAGCCGATAGGCTATTATACTAGGGGAACCCCACCGGGATTTCCAGCAATCTGACGTCGGAAACCCCGGTGGTGCCCGGCAATTGCACTTGTGTACAAACGTTTGCCACCGATTTATCAAGGGGATTTTATATTAGTTTATCCACTACACGTTTTCCTTCGATGCAAATTGGAGAGTAGATTATACGAGGAAAGCAATTATTACTTGTCTACTTAAACAAGCTTCACTACGCAACACCTGTTTATAGGCTGGGTCCCACTTGTTTTAAGTTTGTGAAAAGGAGAGATAAAATATGGAAAAGATATACAGATGATGTAAGTTTTTTAATTAGAATCCAAAATAGTAAATGATTAGTTGTTATTATGTGAGGGTTAGAAAAAAAAATTTACTTTCTAATTTTTTTAATTTTTATTTTTAACATTTTATTTTCATACTATATTTAAACATTATTTGGATTTAATTGTTTTTATTATTTATTTTATTTTTTCCTTGTGTGTCAAGGTTTCCACCATCACCTTATATTTGGATCATGTCTTAGGTTAAATAATATAATGCTTGTAAATGAAATTGAAGAACATATTGTCAAAGATGTGAACACTACCACTTAAAAGAAAAGATTATTTTCATTGTGATCATGCTCACATTACAAACATATATATAAACACATTATTGCTCTCATTATACAAATGCTTAGAACATGTCTTTCTAATTCAAATACTAATTCGAGTAAGGATGAAAATGATATATGAAAAATAAATAAAAACAAATAAAAATAAATAAAGTAATTTATATAATAAATAAAATAAAAATGATTCTTTAAAAATCAATTTTTAATAAAAAATATATAATAAATAAAATAACTATTTAACTACAAAATAACTTATATATCCTATAAAAATAAATAAAAACAAATAAAAATAAATACAATAATTTACATAATAAATAAAATAAATAATAATTTATATAATAAATAAAAATAAAATAAAATAATTTATATAATAAATAAAATAAAAATGATTCTTTAAATATAGTAAATTATTAATAAAAATTAAATTTATATAATAAATAAAATAATTATTTAACTAGAAAATAACTTATATATGCTATAAAAATAAATAAATATAAAATAATTTAATATAATAAATAAAATAAATAATAATTTATATAATAAATAAAATAAAATAAAATAATTTATATACTAAATAAAATAAAATGATTCTTTAAATAAAATAAATAAAATAATATAATAAATTTTTAATAAAAATAAAATTAATATAATAAATAAAATAACTATTTAACTACAAAATAACTTTTATATACTATAAAAATAATTAGTCGATAGGATATTGCGTGGGGGAACCCCATCAGGATCTCCTTTAGTGCCGGGGATCTCCTTTACTACCGGAAATCCCACCAAGAACCCCATGGGGATCTATTACGTGGCGTGTTGTACACTCCTATTTGTCTTCGTGATGTGAAAGGTAATGCAGGAAGCATTCATCGAGCCTTGAAGACTTCACATGTGGGCATATGCTGGGTGCAATAATCACTGAGGTATATAACTAAAGTTGTATAGAAGTGTTGGTTTTGGAATGAATTGGAGAGGAGGGTAAAGAAGTAGAGAGTGAAGGAGAGAGAGAGAGAGAGAGGTAAAGGGACGTGAGGAGGCAGGATAGGAAGTGAGATAGAGATAGTGGGAGGGAGAGGTGGATAGAAAGAAGTAGAGAAGGAAAGAGAGAGCCAGAGAGAGGGAGAGAGAGAGGGAGGGAGGAGAGGTAGAGAGGATAGGGAGATATAGAGAATTAGAGGGGAAGGAGAGAGGCAGAGAGGAATGGGCGAGAGAGGCAGGAGAGGAACAAGGAGGAAGGAGAGAGGTAGAGAGGAATAAGTGAGAGAGGGAGAGAAGGAGAGAGGGAAGGAGAGAGTGAGAGAGAAATAGATGGGATGGAAGGAGGGATAGGTAGAGAGGGATATGTGATATAGAGAGAAATATAGAGGGAAGGAGAGAGCAAGAGGGAGAGAGAAGGGCAGAGGGCGGGAGGGATAGGTAGAGAGCGATAGGTGGGATAGAGAAAGAGAGAGGACGGTAAAGAAGTAGAGAGGGAAGCATAGAGAAAGAGAAAGGAGGGAAAAGTAGAGAGGGAAGGATAGAGAAAGAGAGAGAGAGGAGGGAAAAGTAGAGAGGGAAGGATAGAGAAAGAAAGAGAGAGGAGGGTAAAGGGATGAAGGGAGGTAGAGAGGGATAAGTGAAATAGAGATAGGGAGGGGGAGAGAGGTGGGATAGAAAGAAGTAGAGAAGGAAAGAGAGAGACTTACAGAGAGAGAGAGAGAGAGAGAGGGAGGGAGAGGTAGAGAGGGATAGGGGAGATAAAGATAATTAGAGGGGGAAGGAGAGAGAGGTAGATAGGAATAAGTGAGAGAGGGAGAGAAGTAGAGAGGGAAGGAGAGAGTGAGAGAGAAATAGGTGGGATGGAGGGAGGGATAGGTAGAGAGGGATATGTGATATAGAGAGAAATAGAGAGGGAAGGAGAGAGTAAGAGGGGAGAGAAGGTGGGAGGGACGAAGGGAGAGGTAGAGAGGGATAGGTGAGATAGATCATTGCTTTCTTCACACCGTCCACTGCTTTTCACAATCGTAAATAATGTGGACTTAGCCTATCGGCGTAAGTATTGCACCTCATTGGGGTGCAAGTGCTAGTTTTATTACAATGCATCAAGATTTAAAACTAAGAGAGTCAATGGTCAAAATTTTGAGTTATTAAAGTTAAAAGATGAGCTTTAGATTAGGGTATGGAATTTATCAAAGCATAATGGAAGGAGAATTTTTGTTAGATGTTATAGATGCAACTACCTTGGTGGATATGTATGCAAATTGTGGAACTATAAATAAGGCACTTAAACTATTTGGCATAATGACTCAAAGAGATGTCATCCCATGGAATGCAATGATTGTAGGATGTGCATTGTCTTCTACAAAATAGGGAAAAATTAGAAATCTATAATCTAAAATGTAGAAATCTGCAATATATCGTATGGTGGAGGGCTATAGTGGCTCAATTTGTTTACATTGTACAAAGTTGAAGAAGAAATTGTTGTTCACTTAGAGAAATTGAAACCTTGTTAATTGCCAAAGTGCAAGGCAACCTTTTGAATCTTTGTGTAGGGAATTTTATCTTCCACCATGGACAACCCAACACTCCATGTCTTGTACTCTAGCGAAATTTCCTTCACAATTTCTTTTTTGTAATTCTTTCTCTTCTGCCTCACATCCCAATTTGGGGTCTCGCACATTAAAAGGAACTACAAAGCAAATGAAATGGCCTCTACATTGTACATACTTATCAATCTAACATTCAAGTTATAATTTTTTCATTGGTTTAAAAATATTCCCTAGTTGAAGTTAATTTAAATTCTATGCTACAAGCTCATTACTTAGATTTGTAATCGTTGAATCAAAGCCCCATATTTGAAAGCTTGTTGACAATTTTATCTCCAACAATTATAATACATTAGAGAGAGAGTTTGGAGATGTTGATCAATATGTTCAAAAATCTCAAGCTTGTGTATGTATAAAGTTTTATATACTTGTAGGGACACCTCTACTTTGTTTGTTGATGAAGCTACAAAAATTGCCTTATAAACTAAAAAATGTATAAATCTAATAACAAGCAAGATCAATTTCATCAATTTGTAGCTTCTCAAATACTCTTAAGTTGTTGATTTGGGAAGTACATGAACCAATGATTTTATTGTCATGTATTGTTTAAAATATGTAACCATCAATTACCAAAAGTGAATCTCTATATATCCCGTCCTCCCCTCCCCCTTCTTTCCTCTCTCTTCCTACCTATCCCCTTCCTTCCAACCCCTCTCCCATTTCATCTCTTCTAAATTAATGTATATAATATATTATATACAAAATTAAAAATATTATATTTAATATGTATACTTTTATATAATATATAATAACAAATATAATTTATAAATATATTTCTCTATAAATATAATTATAAGTTGTGAAGCTTAAAACATCTTTTGGTTTTGATTATTATGATTTGTTTGCATCTCTTCTCCAACATTCTATATCCTTGATCTCAAAATTAATCTGTCTTATTCATATAAGAAACACCTTCAACTAAATTATCACTTTAAAATTAGATAAATTTCACATTCTTTAAAGATAAAAAATAAATAAAAAACCATTTTCACACATTTTTAAAAAATCTTAAAACATCTTCCATCTCATTAAAAAATCAAGCACTCAAATAAATTTAACTTTAATAGAGAAGATTTTAATTACACAATATCAGTTCGAATGCACGCTACAAACTGAGTCATATTGACCAAATTCCCTTTGGCATGCGATCAATAGCCCAGCCTTCCAAATGCTTAAGATAATCTAAGTTTCACTTATCCATTCAGGTATGAACTGCAGCTCTGAGGAAAGCAAGAAACCAGAGACTTTCAATGTTTCACACACTCCACTACCTCCTCATTCTTGTAGCCCTTAAATTCAGGGGTTTAAGGAGAAACATCTTTCCAACAGAAGCAGGCAATGTAGAGATGTTTGTGGAGCTCAAATCCAAAACATGCAGTCCTCTCTTTGGGTAAACAAGTTTTCCAGAATGCTTGTAATCTTGCCATTCAGACACAGTGAGAGTGTACAGAGATGATGTAGGCCTTTCTTGGCCAGTAAAAGCCGACACCAGTCTGCGGCACCACTTTATGTGTAGAAATTTCCTCAACAGGAAAAAGCACATTTTTTTTCTTTCAATATGTGTATGGCCAAATCAAGAGTTTACAGTACTTGATTAAAATTTCAGCACCACCTCTCTCACATACTTGAAGCAGACACAGCTGAACAAGTTAATTTAACCAATCTGAGGCCATATCCCACTGCTCCTCTCCTGCTGCAATGAATCCTCCTCCTATCCACAGATTTATCAAATATTCAAGATCCATCTTTTTATCTTCGGAAAAGATATAAAAAATAGCTTCCAACTGTCTAAAAAAATTTCTCATAAATTCTAATCCAGCAGATTCTCAAGATCTATTTCTTTATCCGCAGGAAAGAAAGAAAGATATACACAAAACAACCTCCAACTGTCTTATCCAAATTTTTCATCTAATAAATTTTAGCATTTGAATACCCAAAACAACCTCCAACTGTCTTATTGACAAATTTTTCATCTCGTAAATTCGAGCACTTGAATTTAGAACAACTATTTCTTGTGCTAACCACAACTTTACAATCTTTATCAGCTGGCAGACCAAGGTTGTAAATCAGAGTATTTTCAGTAGAAAGCGTCCACGGATCATCCAACACAACAAGAGATTATTTCCCTTGCAGACGTTGACGAATCAATTCCGCCGCTCTTTCTTTAGTTATTTTAGCTTCCACAATTTCACTTTTTAAACCTATGTGAAAGACTATAACACGCTGCAAATTCTTGAGAGAATAAGATTTTGAAATAGAAAGCCAAATAGAATGATCATACTTGGATTTTACGGCTTTGTAGACATTTTGGAGTAGAAATGTTTTCCCCGAACCCCCCATCCCAACAACGGCTATAACTTGAATTTTAGGGCCTTCCAACAAGCCTTCTGTGTGTTCAACTTTGGATTCCATGCCCACTGGATGTGAATCTCTGGGCAGAAGCCTATATTTCTTCACCCATCCTGATCTATTTGTTGGTGCTGCTGCATCTGCATCTACATGAGGAGGAAGCCACCAGGAACTCGAGCCCCAGAAAGGGGTGGAAAATATAAGGGTTACGATAAAACCAGAGAAAATTGAAAGTTTTAAAGCGGTATTGCTTCTCTAATAATACACTCTAACACGCTTTCATCGATTGTAGCGTGACGGACAAGATAAATGTGTACACTCAAATATAGCTATCTGAACATGGCAATTGATGTTTTTTTCTGCACGACCTGACTTTGTTTCAGAACTCACATGGCAAGTGGCCTGTTAATAGTAGAGTGAATGAATGAATGAAAGATTTTAATGACGTCCGCGAGACCAAACAGTTTATGGGACCGAGACAAAACAGGCCTAATTTGTCTTCATACTCTTTTCCAAGTCAGATCTCCTGCTATTAAGTTTGACTAGAAGGCTAGCCGTCTGATTAATCTTATCTTCCTCAAATAGTTGGTGCATATTGTCCACTTTCAAACTATTTTCATGCTGAGTGCGGATATCCTCGTAAGCAATGCATTCCATGATGAAGTGCCATTCTGTTTCCACAACCCCTTTATTGCAGAAAATACAAGTTCTTTCTTCCCAAGTTTCCTTGGGTATCTTCCACCTACCGGTCTCACACCTAAGGTGATGTGATCCCGTCCTCAATTGTGCCACTAACAACCTCGCTTTCCCTTTAATATCTGCACCTAAATAAGTTTTTTCACCATGATCCTTTGTCGGGTTAAACTCTTTGATGTAGTATGCTTTTTTTCGCCCAATCTGGTTTGTCCACATGGCAGTTCTGAATTTTTCAGTCACATAGCTTTTTATTTCACTATTGGTGCTAGGACACTCATGCAAATTGATGTCCCACTTGTTCATCCACTTGTGGTTTTGTTTCATCCAAGTTTTCTTCCTACGTTCTAGCGTCTCCTTCATAGCTGTTTTGGGCCAACGGTGGTTATCCATGTTTTCAACCTTCTTTAAATAGCTTATCAACCGGATTAAAGCCGATGCTTCCAATGGAAAAGACCCTGTTTCAGCTAAAAGAATTTCATAGGGGACAGTGGTTTTGACTTTGAGACTGCTTGTTATTAGATGTTTTTGAATTCTTTCTAGTTGTCTCCAACTGCATTTTGACATACTATTTCCCCATACCTCACACCCATAAAGTACAACCGGAGCAACAAGCAAACCAAAAAGGGTTTTCTTGGTTTTCCAATCCCAAAGCTCGGCTTTTCTACACCTATTTTGTAAAAGGTAAGAAGCTTTCCAACCTCCCTGTATCCTTTTCGTCCGACAAGTCTCCCAACTGAGCTTATAATGAAAGTCAATCCCAAGGTACTTGTATTCTTTGACTATTTCAAGCGGGCTGCCTTCAAAAAGAAAGGTATTCTGGTTATCTTTTCTATTCAATGAGAAAATCATGATTTTGGTCTTGGTGATATTCACTTGCATCCCAACCTCATGACAAAAGAGTTCTAGACCTTTCAGATGTTCTCTTAACCCATGTGCTGTTTTTGAAATTAGGATAAGATCATCAGCATATAAGAGTAGCTTCACCACATAACCTGCCAATTGAATACCATCCCCATCCGTCTTGCTTAACCAAGCTTCCAACTTATCAATGTATAACCCAAAAAGCGTGGGAGATAGAGGACAGCCCTGTTTAACTCCAATGTCGCTACCAAAACATTCTGACATACCATCCCTTGTTCTGATTTTAGCTCTAACATTCTCATACAATCTGTGAACAGCTGCTCTATATACATTTGGGATGCCTAATTCCTCCATTCTATTCCATAGTTTGTCTCTAGGTACCGTGTCAAAAGCTTTCTTGAAATCAACAAAACAGCAATAAGCTTCCTCGCCCTGAGTGTTCCAAACTTTCTCAACCAAATGCCTAAGGGTGATGCAGTGATCAATGGTAGAGTGTCTTGACCTAAAGCCTGCCTGTCCCTTTGCTCTTTTGCCCTCATTTTCTGCCCAACTGCTGATCCTACGTTCAATCATGCTCCCAAAGAGCTTGCCAAAGATAGGATTGACCATAATCGTACGGTAGTTAGATGGATTGTTGATATCACCACTTTTGAATAGAGGGATGACCACACTAGTGGTCCACTCCATAGGAAATCCCTCTTGATTGACATTATTGAAAATTCTTTTTATGTAAGGAGCAAGAGTCTCGATCCCCCATTTTAAGAATTCAGCCTGCAACCCATCTATGTCCTGTGCTTTACCACTTGCTAAATTCTTTATTCCTTGTTTGATATCATCCACAGTGAATAGTTCCATTGATGTGTTAATAACAGGTGGATGGTCTTTCTCATGAACCCGCTCGTAAAGAAGCCTAGCATATTCTAGCCATTGGCCATCTGTAATACTGTTTTCAGTCCTCTTTTTCTTTTGCTGCAATTCTCTCCAAAAACCTTTAGGGTTCTGTTTTCCAAGCGAGATTAGCTCCTTCCTTCTTTCATTTACATAATCATATTTTTTTGACTGCACCAATTTTTCATATTTTTTCTTGTACTCTTTGTCCATTCCTTTCTTTTTTAGTGATCTCTTGGCTGCCTTACATTCTTCATCATACCAAGGATTTGCCGGGAAAGTGTTTGTAGCCCTCATCTTGGGGTGGGACCTTTTGCATGCATTTAAAGCCTTGTGAATTATTGGGATCAGCGAATTGCTGTGAATGTGGATGTCCCCATCCTTTGTTGCTTTGACCTCTCCGTTGTTTTTTAAATCATGGAAATGTTGTTTAAGAACAGCGTTAAATCTTTCTCTATTTTCTTTATTCAAGAGGATTTTACCCTTGGG
This sequence comes from Sequoia sempervirens, assembly GCA_007258455.2. Taxonomy (NCBI): domain Eukaryota; kingdom Viridiplantae; phylum Streptophyta; class Pinopsida; order Cupressales; family Cupressaceae; genus Sequoia; species Sequoia sempervirens. Next base: position 21,311 of record VDFB02267572.1, on the reverse strand, counting down.
GAGGGTTTTATTTTGCATGTGCTGAACCTGTTTAATGTGTTGGCTGATTGGGGACATGCGGAGTTTAACCAGAAGAGGTAAGTGGTCAGATTTCATCCCAATAGGGCAGTCCTCAATATCAAACTCTAGCAATCTAGAGACAAAACCTTGAGAGCAAATCACATAGTCCACCACACTTTGACCATTATACGTTTTGCAAGTGATACCCCCCGACTTTGGCCAATCTCTCATCCCATTACAAATAACCATGCCAAACAGACTACAAAGCCCAAGTAATTCAGTCCCAAACGGGGTCACATCCCCATTGTCATCTTGGGATGTTCTTTCCCAATATTGATCTCCACCTTCCTCTAACCATAAAGGATTGTTCTCCCCTTTTTCATCCCTGCTCAGCTGAAGAGACTGATTATTAGCTGTCCTTGCATTAAAGTCACCCATTAAGACAACATCTCCAAGTGCGCTGAAAATAGATATGTCTCTTTTTAGTGAGGCATACGGGTCTTCGTTGTCTAAATTTCTCTTCTTATAGAACTTAGAATTTTTTGGAGCAAAGTAACAAGCAGCCAATCTGAAAGTCACCCCATTTTCTGTTATTTGCAGCCATATGTACTGTTTATTTGCGTCTTCTTTTTCGAATTCAACAATTCCCTGCCATTTCTCACCTATTAGCACTGTAACTCCACCATAACCTTTGCCTGACTCATTCCCTTTGTTCCAAACTGAGACTTTCTTATATCCTTCAAAATCTGGGACTTTGCAGCCTTCATGCTCATGTGTTTCAGTAAGAATGATAATATCTTTACCCTTTGCTATGGGCCCCAATCCAGGTCCTCTTCTCCATGGATATCCTCTACAATTCCAACTTACAACACGTAAGTATTCCTGTGGGGCCCCCAATTCCTATTTCTTGTTTGAAAAACGATCACCAATTTGGGCTTTCCCATTCTTCAACCATGCCCACTTTCCTTCATTTCTTGCTGTTTTCACTTTCTCCCATTCTTTCCTTTGTGCTTCCTGCTGCTCGAAAGTCAAATCTTCGTCTAGGTAAATATGTGTGCCTCTAAGTAACCCTCTGTTTTTTAGAATTCTGTTCTTATCCTCTAAGCTTCTCAAGGTGACTCTTACATGCCTATCCCTTCCACCATCTATCTTTTTTCCAATTCTATTTGCTTGCTGAATATAACCTGTCCATTTCAGCTCGTCTTTAAGGAAGTTCCTTGCTAGGATGTCTGTTCTTTCCCTTTCACCAAAATCTTTCAAACCTTTAATAATAATGTTTGTAGCCTTGCTTTGTTTATCTTTTTCTTCCCTTAGTTGCCTCTTGACTTGTTTCTCAATGATTACTTGCTGCTCACTTGCTGAGCCACTTACCACATGTGACCATGATTTGGCCTCTTCTATTTGGTCTCTTAACTGATTCTCTTTTTTCTCCAGGTCTACTAGTGCTGATTGAATCAACTCTAATTCCATTTTGTTTTCACCTCCTTCCACGTCTGGCTTCTTGTTTTCAGTTGTTTTGAGTTGATCTAACTCCTGCCTTAGAGTGATCAGTTCTTGTTGTCCCTTCTCCATGTTAGCTTGTAGATTTAAAATTTGCTCCTGCAGTATTTTATTGTCCCTTTCCAGCTTGCATTTGGACTCTGTAACTATTTTAAATCTGCTGTCCTCCAACCTCTCCTTTGTTTCTAAAACATCAAGTCTATTTTTCATTCTCATGAGCTCTTCCACATATAACTCTGAGGACCATAGAAGTGGTGAAGACGTAGGGCTATAAAGTTCAGTGGATACTTTTTCAGTGACCTTGCTTGCAATGGTCTCTTCCTTTTTGTTCATGACTTCCTCCATCTTACTCATGCCTGACCCAAGGCTCTCTATGTCTCCTATTAGCTTTCCCTTTCCTTCATACTCAGTTTGATTAGTTTTATCTTCTTTCTGAAATGTTTCATTATATATACCTGCCTTACTGTTATGAACCTTTGGTAAAATCCAAGTGAATTTTTTCTTTTGATTTTGTTTCAGTTTACGTCTCTGAGCTTGTCTGCGTCTTAGAATCCCATTATATTGCTTTGCATTTACCAAGATCAGCTTTTCTTCTGTATTTACATGATTCAATATGCTTGATAAATGCGATCTCGTAAGCCAAGAGTCCCAAACACTCGCTAAACCCTCATCTTGAACAGTAGGGTAGAGAGTGGACCACCCGTTTGACCACTGTGGAATGTGATAACCTGAAGATATTAAACCTTTTTGACCCAGAAGAGCAAAAAGATCACTCAACTGAATCTGGGGTTTATTTTCCAATTTTCTATTGCCCAGTAGATGTTCTAAAACTCCCAGCTGCATTGAGATTGGGTTTGTATTTGAGATTTGTGTCCCTACTGGAGGGACCCTCTGGCATGCCAGGTCTAGGTTCTCACCCATATCTCCTTGTTTAACCCTCATGCGTTTGACATGCTGTGGATTTATTTATTCGAAATGCTGCGGTTTTGGTTTTATGCGGGTATGCAAGTTTGTCTTCTTACAGAGAAAGAGACAAAATAAACTTTAAAATAACAGAAAATAAGGAAGGGCGACAGGGAGACCTGTTGGAAACGCAGCCCACTGTCCACGCCTTCCCGTGATCCTAAAATCTGCTTTGTTTCGCTGGCTTGTGGGGTCCCTGGTCCCGCTTTGACTTTGTGCGTGCCCTTTTCCCTTTCTCACGCCGGTAAAACCCCGTCAAGGGGACCCTTAGACTAAATGCTGAAATCATGATTACGGATCGGAGATATTTGTGCAAAATAGAGACACGTTACAGTCGAATCTCGATTGGCGCATCCAAATTGCGTAAACTGTAAGCAAGGCGACTTCATTTTCTATTTGAGTTTTCATTTTCAAACTTTACCTACTTTTCTGTGAGTTGTGGACAATTGACAACTGAGAAACACCATTGTAAAAAATCAAATAATGTAATTAATAATAATTTATTAAAATAAATGTTTTTTATATAGTTAATAATTATAAATATTTTCAATGAGCTTATGGTTATTAAAAGTGATTACTTAGGTTTATTTTTTCTTAGTGAGTTTTTTTAAATTATATTTTAATGAAGCTATTAAAGGGAATTCAAGAGCAACTTGGGTACGAGTGGTGATTTGAGTTTCTAGGGGTTTTTTTTGTTTTTCTTTATATAAATCTTACAATGAATTTGAATATTGAATAGGAGGCATTAATGTGACTATTGTCTATCTAATTTTTAAAATGCATATTGATAGTTTTTATTAATTAATTGAAAATTAAAATATAAAAGAATCTTTATTTTCAATTAATTAATAAAAAGTTAAATGTGCATTATGGGGGCTACATAGACTTTTCACTAGTGTGTGTTTTCTTTGCATCTTATCATTAAATCGCCATGAACTATTGTTAAGGGTGACTCAATGGTGGTGATCAATGGTCTAAGTTATCGGTTGTGCCACAATTGAAAGCTTCACAACATATTTGATGAGGTTGAATCTTCATGCGATAAGTTCGATAACATTCTTTTCAATCATTACTTTTGAGAATGTAATGGGGCTATTGATTTTCTTGTGAACTAATGTTATTCAAGACCTATCTTTTTGCTTTGCCAAGTGACTACTTCAACATGTGGAAGGCTTTCATGAAATAATTTCGTAATTGGCATTTTCCTTCACAATTGTGGCTTTGACATGTGCCAATGAATATTGCATTTCTAGTTCTTGTGTGTTTTTGTTGATCATCTTGGTCTAAATTACCTCCTCGATTGTTTGTTCCTCTTGTCTCGTGCAAGGTGTCTCTACTTTATATGGCATGTAGAGTTTGTAACAATTTAGAATGATGGTATCATGTTATGCTTCATTTTTGGTCTGGTGTGTGGCATCCTTTGGAATTCCTTCATTGTTTTATTACTTGTGATGTGGTAGAATACACTATTCTTGTTCTTCTCATGTTGATTGATGGCTCGAAAACACATTGTAATGAGAGATTGAGACCTTCCTCTAAAAGGAGGTCTTTAATCATTAACTTGGGATGATCTTCCATTGTCCTATTGACATTTTGATCAACCTAGTCAAAAGTATTATCAATTCTAATGGATGGACGATTGTGGTTGGTTGAGATTCATGAAGTTTAATATGGTGTATTTTCTTGAGAAAGTGGAATTTGCAATCCCTTCTATAGACATATGGAAATGGTTGGTGTTGGAGTTCGTTTGGTTGCATCTTGAGCTAGGCCTAGAGGACTCACTGAGCATTGCAAAGATCAAGCAAGAGCTAGTGAGGTTGGTGATTTGGCAATAGCCCTTCAAGCTGATTTGTCTACTTAATAAAGAGCTTTTCAAATGTGCATCATATTGTAAATAACCTCTAGACTTTTTCCCTTAATCTCCATTAGTGGTCAAACACCTTATTTCTCATTGTAAACGTGTGTTGGAGGTGATCAATGGGGTTCACCTCTTATACTTTACCTCCCTTGACTATCATATGTTATGCCCCTACCCTTATAGTGTGTATAGTGTTATGAATAGTCATCGCGTGATCCCACAATAGTGGTTTAGACTTTCTCAAAAATCCTATTTTTTGTTGAAATCACATATTTTTAGAAAATATAATGATTTAAACCTTGAAAAGTTCCATTTAAAGGATTCCAATTGAAGAGGATTTGATCAAACCACCTTAGATCAAATCTACTTGGATAGAACCCCACTAGTTTTAAACCATACCTATAATAGAGTCTCCTTTACACCTACTAAAATGCTGATAAAAAACCACTTTTGATTTACCTTTTGGGGGATCAAATGAATTCATTTAAAATTTATTTTTCGTATGTATGTAGTCTTTATTATAAGTTTCTCAAAAAGTATAATTTAAAAAAAAAATTGATTAATATTTATTTTTTGTTTCTTGTGAATGTAGGTTTTTCACTGAAAATCAAGCTCTCTATTCTTCATATGTGGAAAAATAGCAGATTATCAAAAAAATATCTAAAAAATATCTATGCACTAGATATTGATGTCCTTGATCTGACAAAAAAATAAAATTGAACTTTGATACATACAAAAAAAAGTTATGTTTTAGGTAGTAAATCATGTCTAAATTATAACTAGTTTGACTCTGAAACTTAATTAAGAAAAAATATTCAATGAAATGCTATGAAACCAATTCCATGCACTAGATATCATAGTTACAAATCTAAATTCGAAAAAATTAGAATTTTATCCTTCATAGAAAAAAAGTTGTGTTAGTCAGTAACGTCACTCTTTAAAAATGGTGTTTACTATTAAAAACTAGTCTTCAAAGGAGATGGAAAAAGAAGTGCAATCTGATTTCAAAAAATTTGAAAAAAATATATTTAGAATCTATAGACAAAATGTCACAAATCACTACTTTGCATCATCTTCAAATTCTTCATGGTTTAGCCGCTATAGGTGCCTGAAAAGGAAGATTTAATTAAAAAATTCAATTCAATGTCCAGTTTGGCCAAAAATTATAAACCAGTATTGTGGGATCACCCCATCTTGTGGCTACCTTAACTCTTAATTAAGTCATATTATCATTATTATAGTGTTATTTAGTTATTTAGGTTGGCTTAAGGCTTATATAGGGTTATCTAAGTGGGCCTAGGTGGTATCCAAGGCATAAGTGTGGTATATATATATGAAGTATAGGTTAGTTATTATCATCATGTTGAGTATTGTATTCTTGGCGATGGAGGTATCCCCCTCAAAGTGGATTAGGAGGTTGCCCCCACAAAGTGGCATATTATTATCAAGTATTTGTAACATATTTTAGATTATATCATTATTGTGCACGTTGTTTCATTACAAGTGGTATCAGAGCGTGATCTTGGCACCATTGCAACAAGACATTTTTTAATTTTGGAGGTCATTTTGTGAAACACATATCTCCCAATTTTGATGATTTTTTATCTGATTTTTGAAGGGTTTTTGAAGAACATATCAGAGTGGCTACAATAAATACTTTAGAAGAATTGAATTGAGTGATTTATTGCAGAATTAGGGTTTTTGCACAATTTATTTGGAAAGAATATCTTCCAAATCCTAAACAACTTGTTTTATATTTTTAGTGGGTTTTGGAATATATAAGAGAGGATACTACAAGATAAATTGCAGAGGAATTTGGAGCACAATTAAGTGATTTATTGCAGAATTAGGGTTCCCAACAAATTTTCTCTCAAAGTTGCAAAATACCTAGTTTTTTGGAGAATTTTTGGGAAAATGCAACCTAGGCCTTAGTAAGTTAAAAAAAAATCAGTAATTTTTTGTGATTTATTGCAAAATTATCTTTCTAGAACTTCTTCACAACAAAAAGTAGCCACAAAAAAGGGGAATAAGAAAAAATAAATAAAAAAGTAGAACAAGAAAAAGAGCAAGAGAAAGAGAAAAAAATCAAGAAAAAATAAGAGAAAGAGAAAGAGCAAGAACAAGAACAAGAGTATGAACAACAAGAAGTTGCAGTAGAAGAAGAAGAGGAAGAAAGGAGATGAAGAAGAAGAAGAAAAAGAAAAAGTTAGCATTGAGGACAATGCTTTTGTAAACAGGAGGGCAATGTTATGCCCCTACCCTTATAGTGTGTATAGTTTTATGAGTAGTCATCTTATGGCTACCTTAACTCTTAATTAAGTCATATTATCATTATTATATTGTTATTTAGTAATTTAGGTTGGCCTAAGGCTTATATAGGGTTATCTAGGTGGTCCTAGGTGGTATCCAAGGGATAAGTATGGTATATATGAGGTATAGGTTAGCTATTATCACGTTGAGTATTGTTTTCTTGGCAAAGACTATTGGAGGTATCCCCCTCAATGTGGATTAGGAGGTTGCCCCCTCAAAATGGTATATTATTATCAAGTATTTGTAGCATATTTTAGATTATATTATTATTGTGCAAGTTGTTTCATTACATCATATGGCGGTCCACTTAGTGATTATCAATGGGGTTCAATTCTTTGCTCTATCTAATTATGTTAATGATACCTTGGTGAGCCCCAGTTGTGGGAGGTTGAGAATAGTCAGATGGTGCAATTGAGATATTAGTTGTGAGTGGAACAAGTTCTAGAGTTGATAATTGGGATGTAACCCATAAAGTGTAATGGTGTTTGTCTATGTTTTTTAAGTATGTTATGCATTTTTGGTTTTGTCTATTCAACTATCCTTTCCTACATGTGATTGGGAACTTCTTTTTGTTGGTGTAAATAGGTGTTTTACCTATCTAGGTCCTATTTGCATTGTTAAGCCCACTTAGGTCCTATGAAGGAATCTTTCTAGTTAAGCATTAGTTGTCACTTATCTTATTTAGTTGGGTTTTATCTAATGGTTGTGTCTTAGGTTATTTAATATTGGTGCATGTCCTTTAATTATGACATAACTACTTAATGTTGGTATATCATCAACCTTGCCTATAGAAGTAAGGCTTCATATGTACATTACAATCCATCCAAGTAACTCGGCTAAGACATTTTTCAGTTATGTAATTCCAATATATCTTTGCGATCTTGAGTATTGCATATTGGCCATATCTTGCATCCATTGTTGCAATTTCATATTCTTGTTTTTCACTCTTGTAGAAGGTTGTTGTTGGATTTCACAAATGATCCTGGAGGCTGGAGTCCTTGAGTAACTCTAACATGGTATCAAAGCTATCTATTAGCTCCTAACACGGTATCAGAGCTTCAGAATTGCAAAACCCCTTCTTAGATTCATGGGAGATAATCAAGCTTGAGCTATTGCAAGGTTGAGAATCTTGGTGGATCTTGAAAATTTAAGTATGCTCTTCTCTTGCATCATATGATGACCTGGAAAATCAAAAAAACTTAATAGAATACCATATTTGTGGTTTTTTCTTTATGGATTTATATTGCAAGTTTAGTTTGGAGCATTTTGGTCAAAATAAACCATTCCATTAAATTCAGAAGGTCAAAAAATCCCTATTTTCATATATTATACTTCATATTTTCGTGCAAGAAAAAAATCAGTGTTTTTCGTGCGACTATCTTAAATTTAGCAGTCAAATGACCGTCAGAAAACATTGTGTTAAATTTGATGGGAAAATGACTGTCGTCTGAAACTATGTTAAACTTAACATCTAGCCAACCATCAAATTCACTTAAATTTGATGGCCAAATGACCGTCAACAGGTCGCTCCAATTGGCCCCCATCTCTGTTGGCAATTTTTCATTTTAGAGGCAAACTTGGGAGGCCCATAACTTGGTCATACGTGCTCCTTTCTTTGGGTAGTTTTTTTATTTGGGGTAGAATTTCATGCTCTTCACAGTGGTGTAATTGGTTTTTGATTTTGGTGTCTAAGTTTTTCAGAATTTGCATATTTTCAGAGTTGTTGAGTCGTTCTCATTTTGGGAACTTCTAAGGATCTGTTCTCACTCATACAATAACATTTTCAGGAAAAAAAATTGAAAGTGAATAAATTTTCATTTACTTTTCTATGGTGGGATCAGATTATTCTCATCTTGTGTAAAATTTTTACTTTGAACTTGTGGCCAAATTTGGCAATTTGTATGCACTAAGATCAAGTCCACTTTGTTGGGGGTTTCATGATTGAGTAATTTGGGAGAGGGGCTAATCTTGTGTTGTTGTTGGTTCTAATCATGTATTCTAAATGATGGAGAGTCAAATATGATTATTGTGTGAGGAAAAAGCATACAATAGATGAATGTCTACAAAAAGAACTTGATTTGAAACTTCTTTATGAACTTCATTAGTTGTAGTGGGTTTACATTGCTCAAGGCATCAATTTGCCTAATTCTCTTAAACTGAAATCAACTGAATCATCTAGTGTTCTTAATGACGAGGACACAATGGGGAATGATAGGTGTAATCGAATGACCTACACTGAGATCTCATATCCTTCATCTATTGTTGTACTTGAGGATGCTTGTGATGCCATAGATTTGGCTCCTTGTGATTCAGTGTAGTAGGACATTCATCGTCTTCTAGAGATGGCTACTTGGGATGAGTACTTGACATACATTGGTGGGTTGTTTGTTGAGTCTCACATTTCAAATTTGGGAGACACTATTTATTGCATACATATTCTCTTTGATGGAGACAATTCTTCTTCAGTTGTTGCAAGGGAATTCTTTGACCCTCTTGTTCATTCTCTACATGATCACTCTTTGCAGCTTGATGTGAGTGTGGATACTTTTGGACAACATTTGGAGGAGGCTTCTTCAAAGGAGATATCTTTGTCTTTGAGTGTGTTATGCATCTGTCTCTAGGAGGTTTTGGATTGACATCTTCAGTTGTGTAGCCTAGAATACCTGTTTGGAGTTTGTCAGCTTTTAGCATCGACATGGAGACACTTGAGCATTGTTTAGAGACATCACATATCATTCTTCTTCCCTTGTATTCCTTTTTGAAATGGGAATATATCTTGCATATCATCTTGGTTTTGTTTCTTCCTAAGGGGAAGAACATTGTTCAATGAGATTGGATCATCTTCAACATTCAAGGTTGAGCTTCTACTATTGAAGGAGACTCACCATTGAGGGGGGTTGCATGGTCTCTCTTTTTCTCTCTTATGGGGAGGTCATTTTCCTCAAATAGATTTTTGTCCCTCTCATGTATCATTGAGAGTATTTTGTATTTCATCTCTCTTTTGGGGAGGATTTTTGTTCCACTAGGTTTTCTTCTTTTCTTCATTTGTGAGAGATTGCATTTGTATATGTACATGGGTACCTAACATGGCTTCATAGTCGGGACCCATCTTAGTGTCATTTGCATAATAATTGAATCCCTAAGTTGTACTTAAGGCGGGGTGTCGATGTAAATAAGTGTTTTACCTATCTATGTCCTATTTACATTGTTAAGTCCACTTAGGTCCTAGGAAGGAATCTTTCAAGTTAAGCATTAGTTGTCATTTATCTTATCTAGTTTGCTTTTATTTAATGCTTTTGTCCTAGGTTATTTAATATTGGCTCACATCATTTAATTATGACAACTATTTAATGTTGGTACATCATCACCCTTGCCTATATAAGCAAGGCTTCATATGTACATTGCAATCCATCCAAGCACCTCAACTAAGATATTTTTCAATTGTGTAATTCCAATATATCATTACAATCTTGAGTATTGCATATTGGCTATATCTTGTGTCCATTGTTACAATTTCATGCTCTTGATTTTCCCTCTTGTAGAAGGTTGTTGGTTTTTGCAAATGATCTTAGAGGCTTGAGTCCTTGAGTGACTCTAACATGGTATCTGAGCTATCTATCAGCTCCTAACACTTTTCTTTAGCTTAAGCTTTTATTATAATCTATATTTTCTTGTATTTTGGGTAAAAAGCTCATGGAATAGAACTTCATGATATTTTATCAAAAAATAGTTATAAATTTTATAAAAATATAAATTATGAATATGTATATTGGAAATGTCAACCAGTTATAACCTATAAAATATTTAGTGCTTTCCATTAAATTTATAATCATTAAAAACCCTTAATTTTATATTTTGATCTTTCATCTCTTTTTGCTCTTCTACTTTTCTAAATTTTAATTTAGGTATAGACATCACCACTTTCATCACTTTTGACACCATACCAGACCTATCACAACCACAATCTCATCATATCATCACTAATTAATTAAATAAATTATATTTGTCTAACTAATCATGACTTATCCTCTAACAATCCCTCCATCATCCAATTAATTACATATATCATATTTATTTAATTAAACCAACATCCTACATCCATTTCCCCTAATTGATTAAATAATCTAATTATTTGATTAATTATCCTAAGCCTCCAAATCCTACTCTAGTCCCCCACTAATAGGGCAATCATGTCACATCCATAATTTAAAATTAAAATAAATACAAGTGACCAATCCAAAATTAGTTCACTTTCAACCTTTGTCTCCCATCTCCAACAACCTTCAATCCAAATTTGAAATAATTTTTAATCTTCACCATCTATTTAATCAAGTCAATCCCAACCCTTAATCCTGAACCAATCTCAACCATCCATTTGTCCTCATCAAATTTATAAATCAATCCACCCCCAAGCCATTTTAGAGTGGTATTTGGAAGCAAAAAAGTTATGCTACTAGAAATCTTGAGAAAACACATTTTATTATCTTTATCAACAAATTGTAAGCATAACTCTTGAAATGTTTGCTCTCCTACTCATGTGCTCATTTGATATTGGTTACTTGCTTGACACTACTATGAATGGTTATTGTTGGGCATTATCTTGAGCATGTTTGGTGATTCGTGGACTACATCGTCCAATAGTGGTGTTGGAAATGGGGCTCCCATGACTTTTATTCCTACAAGTGTTTTTACACTTCTAGATAAAGAGACAATTTTTTCTTCCCTACACCTTTTGTTGTCCTACCCATGTTCAACTCCTACCCATGTTGCTCCTAGTGTTGTCCCTAGTTCAACTATGTTGGTTGTTTTGTTTTAGTTACTAACCCCTATGTTGTCAAAGTGTTTTGATGGTTGCAAATCCTCTTGGATGTCGTGTTGTAGGTGAGAAGCATGGTGCTTCTACTTTGGGTTGCTAGCAATCTTTTCACATCCATTGCCAGCTTTGGGGCTCCTATCAATTGCTTGCAACGTGTCAAGATTTAGCCTCTTCCCTATTCACAATCCTCCCCTATAGTGGTTCATGGGCAGGACATGATTGAAACTAGGATTTTTGCATTCATTGAGGTTTGGTCAACAAATTCAACAACTTATGGCCTTCTCTTCCTGATCTTCATAATTGGGTTTTGAATTCTTGGAAGCTTATCATCATTGGTAAGATCAAAATTTTCTCTTCTCCAAGGTGACTCTTCATTGCATCTTTTGACTCTTCAAAGGATGGGGATTTGGCACTTGACGATAGGTTGTGGATGTGGGGAGAGAACTTTCTCTCAATCAAGCATTGAACTACATCCTTCAACCCCTTTTTGAACCTCTCGTTATTAGACATGTGTGGGTTCAACTTCTAAATATCCTCCAGTTCTTAAAAGTTGACTCTACCACTTCCTACATGGCCCACTCTATGTTTTCTTATATTCTAGTGGGAATTAACACCTCTAAGCCTCTTCATAAGGATATTACTTTAATAGTAGGTGATAGGCCTTAGACTCAATTGCTTAACTATGAGGATCTCCCCTTCAGATGTAGATAATGTTATGCCATTAGCAACTCGGCTTTTGATTGTCCATTCTCTTGGTGCAAGGGCATGACAACGTGGTGGAAAAATGTCTACAAAGATCACTTGACTATTCATGCTTCAAATTCCCTAAGTGATGATTCCTCTCAAGATGTCAGTTCTTCTCTTTTGGTATTGGTTCCTCAAGTGATTGGTGCAAGTTCCACTCCTACTATTCCACTAGCTCCATTAGTAAGCTCCAACCACCTTCTACTTCAATTGCTTAATCTAGTCTATTGGCTTCTCCAATTTGCCATTCTTCTACTTATGTTGTACCCATGGATGGGTCCTATATGGGGGAATTCCCACCACCTCTCCCCCACTTCTCACAAATCTTAGGACTTGGAAGATAATATTTCTTAGATAGTTGTACAAAGGCAAAAGAAAGGTCTTCCCAAATCTCTCTCAATCGCATGCTCAAGTGAAGGCTATGAGATTGAATAGAGTTGGGTTAGACATTGTTTAGGCTAGATCCTTGGATTTTTTCATACATTGTGGTTGTTCTTGTGCTTGGTAGTGCTTGGCATCTTTACTATAAATATGTCCCACTCCATTCTTGGAGGCTCTTATTTTTGGCTTGCCTACAGGCTTGCTTTGTATTCAAAATCATCTATTTAGTTAATTCGAGTTGTTTTGTTTATCGCATATTTCATGGTACTTGTTTGGATTGTATATCGTTTGTTTTATCGTACAAGGGTTTGGGCCCTTTAAAAATTCACTTTTATCAATATCAAAAATAAATTGTGAGCATATTCATGGCTTCTAGAGGGAGTTGGTTAGAGAGTTTTGTTGTTCTCTTATAGTTTAGTTTGCATTCTCTTATAAGATCTTGTCGTGTGAATTGTTCTATTATTTTATTTTTAGTGTGCATATTTTTTACACTCCTCATGGGACCTTCTAACATCATATCCTCTAAACAATGAAGGTGTCATACTACCAATTCTATCCCACTAAATGTCTATATTTTCTTCTTTGAAACTACAATATTTTTGCTAGTTGTAATGGTGTCTCGAAGAGGAGCAAAATGTAGACACCTAAAATTAGCATCTTATTGACACTTAATATCGCCACTTGTCACACCATACTAGACCCATTGTACCCACATTCTCATTTAATTAATCAGTACTTATCCTCTAACACTCCCTACATCATCCAATTAATTAATAAATCACATTTATTTGATTAATCTAACATTTATCCACTAATCGCCTTCTCTTCTCCATTACACAAATGGGTTACAAATTCTTAGAAGTCTCTCGTCAATGGCAAGATCATGTTGTATCCATGTGCCAAAGGCTTCTTAATCACATCCTGACTCTTTAAAGGATAGGGATTTGGTGCTCGACAAAAGGCTTTGGATGTGGCAAAAGCACTCCCTCTTGGTCAGGCTATGGTTCATCTCTTTCAACCCTCTCTCCAAACCTCTCAATATCATACCAATTTGGGTTAGGCTATTGAATCTTTCTCTCCAGTTCTAGGAAGAATCCATCATGAGGCTATTGGAAATGTAATTGGGTGCTTCTTGAAGGTTGATTCTACTTCTTTCATTGGTCAATCTATGTTTGCCCATATTTTGGAGATATCTCTAAGGCCCTTCATGGGGACATTGTTTTGATGGTGGGGAATAGGCCTTGGACTCCCCTAATTGACTATGAAGGTCTCCCTATTAGATGTATATGATGTTTTACCACCGATCACCTAACTTCAAATTGTTCACTTTCTCAATGCAAGTCCATGGCTACTTGGAGGCAAATTTCCCACAATGATCATTGACTATCAACAATTCTAATGATGAGTCTTCTCAAGATGTTACGTCTTCTCCTTCTACTTCCCCTTCAAAAACCGCTCCTTGGAGGATTTCTTATGGGGATGGCACAATTTTGGTGAGTCCTACTACTATGAATCCTTCAACTCCTACTAGTGGGTCCCACCATGTTCCTAATTTTGTTGCTTGGCCTCCCATTTCCACTAGTCTTCATTTTACTTCAGTGTAGCACATGTTTTCTCCTAAGATGTATGATCAACAATTAACCGCCCATGCTAGACATTCCATTATTTGTGTTAGACCTATGAATGACTTAGACAAGAAATTTTCCTAGATAATTTTTCTAAGGTGGAAGCAATGTCTTCCCAAATCTATCTCCCAATTGCACAATAGATTTAAGGTTGTGAGGTTGGATAGGGAAGGGTTTGTCATTGCTTAGGTTGATCCATGGTTTCTATTTTATGCATGGCAACTTGGTTGCATTAGTATTTAATTTTGCTTGGAATCTTGGCTACAACTGTTTTATTTTTTTCCCATCTTAGAACCAATGTTGGTTTTAATTTGTTCTATCTATTGTACTAGGTTCATAGTCTCATCAAAACAAACTTACCTTACTCAAAACATTCTACATTCACTTCCCCTAATGGATTAAATGACCCAATTATTTAGTAATTATCTCAAACCCTCAAATCCTAAGCTAACCCCCCCCCCTCCCCCGCCCCGCCCGCCCCCCCAACTAATAGGACAATCATATCATATCCACAATTTAAAATTAAAATAAATAAAAATCACCAATCTAAAATATTTGAGAAGACCTAACATCTTGCAAAGACTCACCATTAGGGAGATGAACAATTTGAACCCAGGGCAAAACATCATATACATCTAACAGGTAGATCTTCATAGTCAAGCAATGGAGTCCAAGGCCTATTCCCCACCATCAAAATTATGTCTATTAAGAGCCTTAGAGATATCTCCAAAATATCAAAAACATAAACTGACCAATGAAAGAAGAATCAAGAAGCAACTTTTAAATTGTGGCTATGACATGATTGTCTAAACCAATTTCAACCATCCATTTATCTTCATCTAATCTATAAATCAAACCATTATACTATTAAAATTTTGAAGCAAACACATTTCATCCTCTTTATCAACAAATCACGAGCATATCCATGATCGATGTCAAGTGGGTGTCGGTAAGAGAGCTTTGTTGTTCTCTTATGTCCTAATTTGCGCTCTCACTCTAATGAAAGTGCAGCTAAGTGTAAAATAGGAGATTGTCTTGTGCATTGTTCTATCATTTCATTCTACATTCAATCTGCAAATAAAGATTGTTTTAAAATTTTAACAAATAATTTATTTTTTAAATATGTAACTTTTAAATAATTTTGAGAGCAAAGAATACTTATTTCACTCACACCATGACAGCTTCCTTGCTAGATCTTGATTAAAGTTGTTAATATATTATTTAAGAGTTCTTAAAAAATTCACAAGAGGTTAAATATACTTAGTTCAAACCATATAAATTTATGATTTTGATAAATTTTTATTGGCTTTGAAGGATTGGCCAGTTTTGCTTCGACATAATATGCAAGTCTTCCACGTTTTCTTTCCTAAACGAGAGCCCACTCAAATCGATCTATAGTAGGAAACTGGGTTTCGGTAACTCCCCACCTTCAGTGAAAATGATTATATTGTATCCTAATGTTGACAGTCGATATTCTTTCCCGTGTAATCAAGGCCTATTGACCTGCTTCTGATCATCCGTGCATTAATATAATTTATTTCTTTCAATCTAAAAACAGCCCAATCCTATGTATTGTATAACCCTATCACACTCTAATTCTTCTCATCAATTAAAATGAGTTTTAGAATTTGACCAAACACAAATATCCTGGGCATCAATCAATTATTTCCTCTAAGCACATGTAGCAAAAATGTATTTCTCATCAACATACACATACGCGAGATATGTGTAGATTATATTCGCTGGTGTCTGTAGAAAGTTTAAACCAGGAACCCCGAACTATTCGGAAGAATAGCAGTACAAATTGTACCTGGCAAAACTAAAAAGTGAGTGCACTCCGACAGAAACTCAAGAATAGCTAGACAATTGAATTCAGAAGAATAATATTCCACATAATATTTTGATTATGCAGCGAATACAAGGCCATACATACCCTATAAAAATAATCACAATTTTAACTAGACAAATATACAAAATATTCTCATTGAAATGGAATTTTAAATATACATCATAATTTGAGAAGCTGCATTATATAAGTTCATTCATTGCTGATTAATCTAAAGAGATTTTCCTGGAATCTTTAGCCTTTTATTGCCATTATTCTTTTTCCTCAAATCTCACACTGGCTCATCCAAATCAATGAGTTTTTTTAAAACAATTTGAATTAACTAGATAGGCAGAAATTGATCCATGGCTAACTAAATGGCCTGCTGCTTGGAAAGTTGAATATAAGAACTAGATTTAATTTTCAATTATCATCTTCAGACACTGAAACTACCTATACGCATAAAAGTAGGATTTTTAAAAAAATCCATTGGAAGGAATTGCACTAATGTTACATTTCAATCATTTATATTGACACAGAATAAATGCTTCAGCGCAAAGTAATCAATCTTATAAGAGCAAACAGAAATGAAATGAATGAATAAGTATTAACTATTAACTCTGGCATTAACCTGTAAGCTCAGGTTAAATTCAAACTCCAAACCAAAAGAGATATATAAATCAAATGATTTGCACCATACCAGTTTCTCTGCAATGTGCTAAGGGAGCCTACTATGGAAAATCGATACAGCTATGGTGCACGAATGTCCATTTGGACATATAGTAAGCGTATTTGCATTTTCCCTCATATTCAAGATTAACATATCGACTTCACTAACTACTACAATAACCAAAAATATCTGCAGCCTTAGCTTTCATTAACAATATCATGGATGACACCACTGACATATTCATCCTCAGACCTTACTGCAACCCTCATAGCAACTTGATTGGGCCCATCAATACCAAAAGATAGTCTAACAAGCACTTGGACGTCACCAATGAATCTACCAGCCAATAGACAAGTATGCGACCTTGAATTGCTTTGCACTACATCAGTACCCTGTCAAACAATAATAAAGCAACAACAGTTTAAGCACTATCAAAATTTCAGATAGCAAAACATTGACGAGTCAACTTTTAGCTACAAACAAAAATAATTTAAATTAAAAGTACCAAAACTCAAATAGCATAATATGATATATCCGTCTTACCTCACATGGCTGCATTCCAAGAAGCTCAATTACAGCTTTTACAGCTTCTACTAAACTCTCCCTCACACCAAGACCATAGTCATCCACACGTTCATTGTCTGCCCCTAATGACTCCCATGCATTTTTGAAATTTGAAACCCCAACCTTCAACATGTAATCTGCTGGATTCACCTGGATAAACATAAAAAAGATGCAAATTATTAATTATGAGTATTTCTGTATGTGTATAGAATTATCAATTTATCATCAGAATGTACAACCTCCAATTCTTCCAGTTGGTATTCATCTTCAACTCCCTCTTCTTCTACATCTCCAGTGGCAGTATCAACCTGATACACAATCTCTAGATTAGGTTTTCTCCTCAGGAACAGCAAGGGCAAGACTAACCAGATAAATAGCATAACATAATAGACTGTAAATGGCTTTCTTCAATTCTTTACAATAAAATTAATTATAAATGGGCACCAATCTAGTCAGTATTGGTATGTGCAAATAACCATTATCTAGTTGGCATTGTTCAGCTTGTTATCTCCTTTGACAAATCCTTTGCCCAGTATGATGGTGCTCTCTTGATATGTTATAAAAACAATTAGGAAGAAATTACTTGACAATCCATGTTATTTTTATTTGCATAAGCATACTGGGCAACTGCCCATTGTTATTAATATTTTTTTATTACTCTTTGAAGATTATATGTTATATAATTATTTAATTTTCTCTGAGGAGAATAGAAATCTCCATTTCAATTTCATGTATAGTTAAGGGTACCTTGGATACGATGCACTCCGTTGATTAGCTATTAAAATTCTGATCAATATATAAGAACTTTCATACTCACAGCAGATGACTCAAAATTAACCCATTTAACTAAGTGAATTTGATGACTTGATAGAAGTTTAGTTACTCATTTGGAATATGACAAAAAGTATTGATCTACAAAATGAGGAAAACCATATCGGGAAAGTATAGTAAGGACTAAGGTCCCATCAAATTTGCCCAACTCCATCCGACAAGCACCAAGGAGTAAAATATCTCTACCATTTGTATTTAGATCATAACATTTAGGATTAACGTCTTTCCATTTATCCCTGCTAGTCATGTTTTTAAGTGCTAACTTTAAATACTATTCTGACTGAATTTGTTTTCAAACTCTACCATTCCCACCTACATCCCGATTGCTAACCTTTCCCTCCCACTCCAAAATAGTGTAAAATTGACTGTAACGGAAGGTTGTCTGTGGCAGACAGTCCTCCAGACATCACTTTCCCTTTCATTTGTTTAGAATAAATACAAATGAAAATCATCCCCACCCCTCGTTACACATCTCCATGCTATTTTCCTACTCAAACATCATTTATAGGATTTTCGGAGAACTTGTAGGCATTCCTATGTTTCTCTCTCCACCACGAAAGAGTTGGTGGGGCATAGGAATCATAATTATGCTGCTAAAAATATATTTCTTTTTTAGTCTTTCCTTTTGCTATTCCTGCCAAATTACTTTTGCTTTAGAAAGAATATGCTAAATCTTCACATCCTTGTCACTAAACATCAAGTTTCAGAAAGTACCTCTTTCATTATAAATTTCAACAAATTTGCAAATTTTCCAGTAGGGTGAGCTCCTTCTGGTATTTTAAAAGCCACAAAGACTTGCCCAGGTGAATCATAAGGCAATGACCTCAGAGGTTTGGATACCACTTCTATAAATTCATCAGGATCGGATGGATCCACTTCTACACGTACCTGTAAATGCAGAACAAAATATTAAGACAAAATTAAATGCTAAAGTACTTCAAACTGGTTGCACCAAACACCATCCTAAAGTTAAGAGTTTCCCACACCTGATCAGATTATTTGAAAGATAGGCATGCAATGGAAAGGGTATATAAAGCCTGAACATTAAAAAAATGGGTAGAATGTATCACAAAAGTATACAGAATCAATCCATTTGGAGACCTACATTTTCCAACGCTTGTCCTGGTATAGTGTTTGTGCAGTTGTATTGAAACACCACATGATTAGAATAAATATGTTTCACAACATTCACTGAGTACTCTGTCTCTGCTTCAGTCAGTTCCACAGGTGCTGAAGACTGCAAAGAGAAGAAGTGAGCGATTAAAATGTAAATGACACTCGAGAAAAGTAAACAAAAAACAAAAATGGCTCATGAGTTGAGACACAGTAAATTTGACTCATTAAACAAAGGTAATTACAAAAAATCAAATTGGTAAATAACCTTAAAAAGTTTGCCAAAGTCTGAAAATTCTGGAATGGAGGCAAGTAAACTTTCATATGTCTCTGCAACAGATCTAACAGCAACAGACCCAGCATTTGTTGCTGCCGCTTTTTTACCAGAAGCCTTCTTCTCTGCCAAAGGCTGCGACTTGACCTCTTTTGGAACAGATGCCAAGCTAAAAGGTTCCTCACTAGCTTCCTATATGGTTAGAAAGATATAAGGAAACGAGTCAACCTCCACCAAATGTTCAGTAATGCCTTGAAAAGAGCTTAAATAATTGTTTTGCTTACATAAGCCTGTAAACTTGCTTCAAGGTTAACCAGAGGGAGGTCCAAGGTTCCAAAAATAAAATCCTTTGCATCCTTCCCAGTCTCATCTGAAGAAACATCTCCACCAAGAGCATTTAGGTAAAGTGTCGCTCGATCCCGAACCTGGAGAACCAAATAGAGTTCAAGTTTCTCTTTAGATACCACAAAAAAATTATATTTACAGCAGGCCTGCATCCCGTAAAATGACTAACCCATGCAACAGAAGAGATAAAATAATCAGCAAAAGCTGATAATAGTAAACATAGAAAAAGAAGGAAATTTGAAGGCAGGTATTAAAGCAAAGGATTCGTATGATTATCCTAACTGCTAAAGTCTACCATAATACTAGTAGCACATTCAATCATAGATGCAGCAAGGGAACTAGGCAACCTCAACTGCAATCCTAAGACAAGCTTTACTGCAAAACAGAAGAGAAGAATGACAAGAGCCAACTGCAAACTTGGAATTAGCTGCAATCCAAAAAAATGCAAATCCTTACCTCATCATCATTGTCAAAAAGGCATCGACGCAATAGTACAAATATGCGAGGCTGTACAGTGCAATGAATGATATGTTAGCATATATCATCTGTAAAAATATCAGCTCAATCTTATCATAATAACCGTCCTTCAGTATCTTGTCATAGCAAATATGAATAAAGAATGCACACCTTTAAAGACTCAACCAGCGCACCGAACTTTGCTAGTGCACTAACAGCACTTGCCCTAACTGTTGCATTTTCAAGAATAACTCTGTTATATATATAGCGAATATACTTGCTAGGATCTGCAGTCTTTGGTCCTTCATGACCAAGAAAATAAAGAATCTACAACACAAATAGCTCATCAGTACTATAATATGATCCAAAGCAATGATTTGTCATGATGGGAAATTAATATCGTAGTAGGAAATTAATATGATGAGAAAAGGCACACCAAAAGTATAAGTTTTTTTAAATCAGGATTTAAACAAGAAAATATCAAATGTAAAACAGAAAAAGGTACAATAATGTGTAAAAAGGGACAAAGACTTCTTGTTTTTGCACTTTAATGGCATTTCAATGGTATAGAGATATAGAGAGCAAATAAAATTGAAAGATTAGCCCATGAATTGCGGAATATAATTTTTTTTTGTTTATGTTCATACCGCTGATTACATCACATTGCACACTGCATACTTCATACCAAAGGTAACTGTTTCTTTTGAGTAAGCAATAGTGATAACAGTCTTGGTCACATGGGAAGAATGTTGATGTTGCAGCGTCTGGATGACCACTTCCAGCCACAACCTGCTATAATAAATATTCATATAGCCTGCCGGCTATTCTATTTATTGATGGCGAATTGTCTACATGAAGAAGTGCTTCATCTAACATTATTTATATTTCATGATTAATTATTAATTAAGGGCTGACTTTATGAAGAGACACGATTTACTAAATAAAGGCTGACTTGTATTATAAAGAAACACGTCTTTTCTTAATAGGCCGACTTCCTTCTTGAAGAGGCACGAACCTTCACCTATTTGTGTATATA